>OX461808.1:46292241-46574222 GCA_949802685.1 Dicyrtomina minuta | reverse complement strand
TGTCACATTTTGCATATTTCAAAATCATCTAATTGTCACATTTTGCATATTTCAAAATCATCTAATTGTCACATTTTGCATCTTTCAAAATCATCTAATTGTCACATTTTGCATATTTTAAAATCATCTAATTGTCACATTTTGCACATTTCAAAATTACCTAATAGTCACATTTTGCATCTTTCAAAATCATCTAATTGTCTCATTTTGCATCTTTCAAAATCGTCGAATTGTCACATTTTGCATCTTTTAAAATCATCTAATTGTCACATTTTGCAGGCCAAAAAGAAAACATACCCTTAAAAGTCTTTAAATTAAACCCACCACATTTTAATACATGCTTCACGAAAGCTCCAAAAATCAGAAATCGCATTATTAAATTCTCCATACGAATTAAAATGTAGTACACGCAAATGTAAGAATTTGCACCATTTTTAAAAATTCAATTTTACTAGTACTGGTACTGCGCCTTCAATATATGCTACTACAACTGCAGTACTGCTATAAAATGAGAACCAGAACCAGAACCAGAACAGAAGAACCATGGTGCAATTACACTACATGCCAATGCACATTAAATTTAGTTGATGTTGATTATGCCGCGGAAGCTGGAATGGGTGCGTCACTTAGCTCTCCAACTTCAGTTAGAAGAACCCATTGTCAAAGTCAAAATTCAATTCAAATTTATTTCCATCATAACATTTAATGGAACCATCAACAACATCATCTCAACTCATCGTCAGCCACCATACTGACTACAAATCCACATCCAACTGCAAAGTGCAGCCAAATATCAACACACCAATATACTTTCTGATAATTTCAGTATTATTATCAGCTACACCATCTTCTACTATATATCTCGCTGCTAAACTATGTATAACAACAAATCGAAATCGAGTGCAGTGTTAATGGCAATATAGCAATAAATTGCGTTTAAATGCGCTTTCAAATTTTAATGCACCACTTGTATGCTCTACAAATATACAATCTACTCACGATCACCATCATACAACGACATTAAAAATCCTTTTTTAAAACCCTATCAGTATTTCACACCTAAAACTAATAAACTAATATGTAATAATGAAAATGTAATAAATTATAAGGAATTAAAATTCTGCTCTGATTTTAATTTTTTTAAGCTATAGCCTTGAGTATATACATGTAATTTTATATGTAGGTACCTACCACCTATTTTTTAAAATGGGATATTGTAATGCTAGTGGTTTAGCTAGCCATGGTAGACAGTAGACATTAATGCATGAATTATTTAACATATGATATTTATACATTACAAGATTGTATGTAAATTTTGTATGTAACTTGAGACATTATACCACACTGAAATGCGACTTCTTGTTCTTGGTGGAAACTTTAGGACTTTTTATAATTTTTGTAATCATAATTCTTAATAAAACCCCACCCATCTTGTCATTTTTTGGCTTGAATTAAAATGACATTCATATATTATTCTCACAACAATTCTGTTTAACATACGGATACGGATATCGTGTGTAAAGAACCAAAATGAGCCATATCAATGTAAGCTAGAATCAAAATGAGCTATGTCATAACAACAAAATGAGAAGCATGCGTAAAATTTTACTTAGGAGTTTTGGAAAAGTGTAAATTGTTCTATTTACATGTTTTTGAAAAGTGTAAATCATTCTATTTACATGTTTTTTGAAATGTGCAGAGTGTTCTATTTACATGTTTTTGAAAAGCCTAAAAAATTATATTTACAAGTTTTTGAAAAATGCAAAATGCAAAAAGTTCTATTTAAATGATTTCAAAACGCAGTTCAATATTTTTGTAAATAGTACATACTGTTTTTAGCTAAAAATGGAAATGGGCCATTTTGGTTCTTCATAGACGATATAATAATATTATTTTCATTGCCATACGAATTTTAATTTTGATATATGATTAATTCATTGAGGCAAGTACACATTGTTTTTTAACCTTGGAAATCTGTTCAAATTTCTATTTTCATCTCACAATCAGCATCGTCAGAAAGAAAACTATTACATGAAATTATGTTAATTCTTACATACTATGTATCTGTAATAAAAATGACACTCTTAACTTTGTACAGTTAAAGTTAAAAATTCTTACGTCAGAACTCACAAAAAGGTGTAAATATTATGTTGTGTATAATTAATAAAGGCTAAATTTTGCATATATAATTTTGTTAGCAAATATGAGACACCATATAATATCAATGTCGCTACTTTGAGATAAGTAGTAAGGGATCATCCATAAATGCTGTCATAGGGGTTTAAAAGATAGCCGTTTACATAATGCGGAACCAATGACAAGGGAGTGAGTGGGTTCAAAATAAGTTATAATTTTTGTGACGTCATTTATGGACCATCCCTAATAATGATTCTTATTTGGATGACGTCACAGTTAAAGGGAAAATGGACGTCTGAGTAATTGTAATAATTGTAAATAAGTTGGGGAGTCATATTACATAACACTCAAGATGACAGGAACTAGCGTAAGAATTAAAAGTAGATTTAAACATGATGTAACTCGAAAAGCTCAAATGGATCATTTCCGCTTGTCTGCCTCTCATGCTTGTCCAGAGTCCAGTCCACTGCCTCTCTTTCTGTCACTGTTTAAATTACTACTGTACAGGGCCGGATAATGCGGCGAGCACAGGCAGCCCCCGCTGCTTGAATTTTCAAAAAACATGTAAATGGAACATTTTGCAGTTTTAAAAAATATGTGAAAAGAATATTTTGACTTTTTAAAAACATGCAAATAAAATGTTTTGTACATTTCAAAAACATGGAAATACATAATTTTCCACTTTTCTCAAAACATGTAAATAGAACATTTGAAACTTTTCGGAATCAAGTAAAAGGAACATTTTTCACTTTTCTAAAACATGTAAATACAAAATTTTGCTTTACTAAAGAAAACCATCAATAAAATCAAAATAGTGGTTTTTGTATATGAAAACAAATTCCTGCCTAAAAGAAATTCCTTCGTCCGGCCCTGCTAAATGTATAACTCTATCAAGATTCGTGTCTGTACAGAAAAAAACCACCCTGTTCAAAGATGTCATTTCATAGCAAATAAAAAAAAAAAATATTACATCCTCAGATAGATAAGATGAAAGCATGACATACTATATTATTATAATATGTTATATTTTTATAAAACCAAAATTCTTTTTCTATAAGCACCTTGGGCTTGTAAAGAACCTTTACTTTTACATAGTGAGCTTTGATCTTAGTGTTAGCAAAGAAACCGTCTACTAGCCAATTTTTCCTCTTCAACGTAAATAATATGTAATAAATTTACTTATATGATGTAACGATTACGATTACGATCAGAAATCCAAAAGCTTCTTACGATTATAATATTGCTATGATTATTGCGAACCTGTTTATTATGTGTGTATTATTGTATTGTGTAGGTTAATCATAGACTTATTATGGGACTACATTTTATAGTACTGGAGGGGATATATAGTATATAGTACTCTACATACTATGTATATAGAGAACAGTGCCAAGTAATAAACAAGGACTGTGCTATGCACTTGTCACGTAATGCACGTACTTGAACACTATTTAGTGTTGTTTGCTGTTGATGTTGAAAGTCCAAGAGGAGAAGCATGAAGCCTACTGCAGAATGTAGAATCAGAATGTATGAACAAAAATACATGTTAGTCGAAGACATGCAGCAATTCTACCAGGGCCGGATAATGCGGTCAAAGCATAGGCAGTCCCCGCTGCTTAAATTTTCAAAAAACATGTAAATGGAACATTTGGCAGTTTTCAAATATATGTAAAAAGAATATTTTGACTTTTCAAAAACATGCAAATAAAAATTTTTGTACATTTCAAAAAGATGGAAATAAAACATTTTCCACTTTTCTCAAAACATGTAAATAGAACATTTTGGACTTTTCTGAATCAAGTAAAAAGAACATTTTGCACTTTTCTAAAACACGTAAATACAAAATTTTGCTTTACCAAAGAAAACCATCAATAAAATCAAAATGGTGTGTTTTGTATGGGAACAAGTTGCTATGTCTAAAAGCAACTCCTTCGTCCGGCCCTAAACTCTACATTAACAAAACAACTTCGTATTCGTACACAGAGCCTATCTGCTGTCATTCTTCTGTCTATTTTCTACATGTATCTACTTACTGAAACAGATTCAAGAGAATAAAACCAAGATGAAATTTAACACAGAGAGAGAGAGAGAGAAAGCCTCTGAGGATCCAACAAGTCAAGTATCACAGATTCCATAACATTCACTTCACTGGACCGGAGAACCAAGGACTGAACCAACCAAGCACGAAACTTTGTAACTTCGTATACCTTCCATAGTTTCCACATACATATATAGTCTTCGTTCTTACTACTATATAGCAGCTCATGAAATAGAAATACAAACCATTTGAATTCTGTGATTTCAGTTTTGTATTTATTTTGTACTGCAAATACATAGAAATATCTACAATTCGCTGAGTTCCTTAGCAAAATTGGTATCGTTTTCCAAAAATTTAAGGCTATATCTTTAATCATAACTTTTTCCCCCTTTGAAAACAATTGTTAACTAAAAATTTTGGCCGTGTCGAAAAGTGTGTGGAAAATTAGATTTCTTTGTATATTCCAAAACGACGTAATTACCACATCTTACACTTTTGAAAACAATTTGCAATTTATACTGTGCTCTTTCACGTGTATTTTAAAATAATTTAATTCTTAAATTTTGAAACTTATAAAACCTAAAATAATTATGTAGTTAGAACTTTTTTTTTGCAATTTTAAAAATCGTCATTTCAAGAAGTCTTTAGGTTCATTATATAGTAACAAGCAATTTTCTAAAAGTATTTTTAAGGCTTTGCAAACCACAATTTTGATTTTATTTAAGATTTTCTTTGCTAAATCAAAATTTTGTATTTGCATGTTTTCGAAAAGTGTAAAATGTTCTATTTACATGATTTATGAAAAGTGCTAAATGTTTTATTTGCATGTTTTTAAAAAGTGCAAAATGTTAAATTTTCATGTTTTTGAAAAGTGCAAATTATTCAATTTGCATGTTTTTGAAAAGTGCAAAATATTCATTTTGCATGTTTTTGAAAAGTGCAAAATGTTCCATTTACATGTGTTTTGAAAATCCAGGCAGCGGAATCTGCCTGCGCTGGCTGCATTATCCGGCCCTGTCTATTTTTTGGATCTTTACAGTAGCAACTTTCCTAAAAAAAACGGCGGGTATTGCATCTTCAATTATAATGCTTCTTTGTAACCCTTGACGAAACTGACAGTTACTTGACTCCGAGACTTTATATGGCTTCTTCATCAGAATCGGACAGAAATACATATTAATAAACAAGACAGTCACGGCCCATAGATATAGACACTACACCATATTAATTCAGCTTCCTTTCTTGTTTTTGTGGATTTCGTTTCTGTTTTTGTTGTTGTTATTGTTGTTGCTGGAAGGAAAACAAAATAGGACGGAGTCTCGAATTCGAATTAAAAGTAAGAAGCGTAATCTTATGGGTTCCTTATTGTGTTCTGAATTTCAGAACACAATCCCACAGCAGAAGTCAAGCGCCATACACAGCACAGTGGCCACAGTTCATAGTAATAATATAAATACTCGGAAGTTCAATTATCATGAAATATCCGCTCCGTGCTGAGCTGGAGGGAGCAGGGTTTTACCAGTAATCACGTAATCATCAGTAAAGTATGTCTCGTATCTCCGGTACCGGTACCGGTACCGGTACCGGTCCTGGTACGTACTATATATCTGTAGCTTTTACTATAAAATAATTGAATTTGGCTATATATCTTTTAGTTTTGTTTTATACATTGTTATACCGTCTGTGAAAAACCAAAATGACCCATATCAAATTAAAGCTACAATCAAAATGAGCTATGTCATAAAAACAAAATGAGAAACATGCTTAAAATTGCTAATTGGGAGTTTTTGAAAAACGTAAAATGTTCTATTTTCATTTTCTTTGAAAGGTGCAAAATGTTCTAATTCCATGTTTTTGAAAAGGTGCAAAATTTTCTAATTCCATGTTTTTGAAAAGTTGCAAAATGTTCTAATTCCATGTTTTTGAAAAGGTGCAAAAATGTCTAATTCCATGTTTTTGAAAAGGTCTAAAATGTTTTAATTCCATGTGGTTCAAAAGTGGAAAACGTTCTATTTACATAATTTTGAAAATTGTAAAATGTTTTATTTGCATATTTTTTAAAAGTGCAAAATATTCTATTTAAATATTTTCAAGACATGTTTAAATATTTTTGTAGATAGTGGTTATTGTGTTTAGCTAAAAATGGATATGGGTTATTTTATTTCTTCGCAGAAGATATCGTATATCCTTACGCTTCCCATTTTGCTTAAAGGATATATATGGAAATTCGAATTTACAGTGTAATTGACTTGGCTTGTATGGAAATAACGAGGACAAGATAGAATTTACAGAGAATTATTACAATTTACATTTCATTAATGGCTCGCTTCTGACTTGGCTTTTGGCTTTATGAATTTATTGTACATTAAATTCCACCCACCCATGGCCATGGCCATACCACACCGCATACTAGGGTATCAAACAATGGTTATAGGCACAGTCCGGTTTCGGTCTTCACTGCTGTTTAATTGATATTTACTAAAAATTAAAACGGGATGAAATGGAATTTAAATTTAATCATGAGGCGATGGGGCTACCATATGTTGCTTATAGTGTGTAATTCATACTTTCTATCGTCCACTTCCACTTGTCAAGGCGTTGGCTTTTTGGAGTTGTCAGTGAGAATGAAAAGGCACTGAAATTTAAAGCTTCTCTATTGCAGAGGTATGTTGAAACTGCTACTTTCTTATGCTTAGGCTTTATTTTAGTTTAAAATAAAATTCCACTATTTAAAATTTCAATCAGTATAGCGCATCTATGAAGAACCAAAATGACCGATTTCCAATTTATGCTAGAATTAAAATGAGTTATGTCAAAAACAAGACAGTAAATAAGATTTATTAGATACATGCTTACAATGCTAATCACGAGTTTCTAAAATGAGCAAATTTTTCTATTTACATATTTTTAAAAAGGTTAGAATGTTCTAATTAAGTGTTTTCAAAAGTGCAAAATGTCCTATTTACATGTTTTTTGAAAAGTGCAAAATGTCCTATTTACATGCTTTTTGAAAAGTGCAAAATTTCCTATTTACCTACATGTATTTTGAAAAGTGCAAAGTATTCTCTTTACATGTTTTTTTTAAGTGCAAAATATTCTACTTACATGTTTTTCAAAAGTGCGAAACATTCTATTTGAATGTTTGTTTTAAGTGCAAAAGATTCTATTTACATGCTTTTTGAAAATTGCAAAATTTCCTCTTTACATGTTTTTGAAAATTGCAAAGTATTCTCTTTACATATTTTTTTAAGTGCAAAATATTCTACTTACATGTTTTTTTTAAGTGCAAAATATTCTATTTACATGTTTTTCAAAAGTGCGAAACATTCTATTTAAATGTTTGTTTTAAGTGCAAAAGATTCTATTTACATGCTTTTTGAAAATTTCAAAATATCCCATTTACATGCTTTTTGAAAAGTGCAACATGTCCTATTAACATGCTTTCATGAACATGTTATTTTAATTTTTTCTGTAGATAGTGAATTTTGCTTGAAACTAAAAATGGATATGGGTCATTTTGGTTCTTTACAGACGATAGACCTTGTAAATGCAGGCCCTCAGGTTAAGAAAGGCTCCTGGCTCCTCCATTTAAAATGCATGCTCCCAAGTCGAATTCCACACCGTTTAAAAAATCAAGCACACAAAAGTAAAATTACATCTTCCATAAAAACTGCAGCAACTAACGAGAACGACGCTATACAGTATTTGAATCAGTTTAGACTGTGTGGTTGAAGTTTTTATTGCTCTAATGTCCAAAAGCTAAATGTTATATTATCAATTAGAGTAGACCCTATAAAACTGCTACTACTACTGCTGCTACTGTTTTGCTTTATTTAAATGGAAATTATTCACAGGAACAGGAGTGTGCACATAATTGCTTGACGTAAAACAAGGGATAGGAATCCACAACTTTAACAAACAAACAAGACCTAAGTAAACCATTGCATTGTAGATAATAGCTAAAATGTGTAGACGTGTAGAAATAGATTGAACAAATAATGACGATTAGATGAGAGTAGACAAACAAACATAGGAGCAATTTCCTTCGCCTTCGCCTTCGCCAAGGCATTTCCTTTTGCGTTCGATATACAGATAATAGACGTGGACGTCTAAAACTCGAACAACTTAATTCATACCCAGGGGAAGTGCTCATAAAATTTACAGAGAGCATCTAATATCCCCATCAAACTATCAACCACTCAAGTCCATAAGCAGTCGCTTATCGTCCGTTATCAGTTGAACAGAAGTACCACATGGTAAGCAGATTTACATCTTATTTTGGAATTTACAATTTGTTCCTGTATAGTACTACACTGTAATTGCAGCAATGTACACTACTTGAGGGACGCATGTTTGTTTTGCGTAGATGAAATAATAATGGAATCGGTATCGGATTCGGTTTCGGTATTTCACGTAGAATCTTGACTGTGAGTAGTTAACAAACATGCAATTAGCAAACGGATTATGTACAGCATTAATAATGGAAAAGCTAAATCTTATTTACATTTACTAACGTACCTACCTATGCCAATATAATTTAGATTTATTATTCACAGATTTGTATAACTATCCGAATTTGTATACTTTCATAAGATTGAAAAATGTTCTAACTACATTTTTTTTAAAGTACAGAGAGAGAGAGAGAGCAGTGCCGGACGAAGGAATTGCTTTTAGGCAACAATTTGCTTTCATACAAAAACCTCTATTTTTATTTTATTGATGGTTTGTTTTTGGCCAAGCAAAATTCTGTATTTACATGCTTTAGAAAAGTGCAAAGTGATCTATTTACTTGATTCAGAACAGTCCAAAATGTTTTATTTACATGTTTTGAGAAAAGTGGAAAATGTCTCATTTGCATGTTTTTAAAATGTACGAAAAACATTTATGTCAAAACACTCTATGTACATCATTTTTAAAAGTGCAAAATGTTCTATTTACATGTTTTTGAAAAGTGCAAAATTTTCTATTTACATGTTTTTGAAATGTACGAAAAACATTTAATTGCATGTTTTTGAAGAGTCAAAATGTTCTATTTACTTAATTTTTAAAAGTGCAAAATGTTTTATTTACATGTTTTGAGAAAAGTGTTAAATATATGATTTTCATGTTTTTGAAATGTACGAAAAACGTTTATTTGCATGTTTAAAAAAATTCAAATTGTTCTATTTACATAATTTTTGAAAGTGCAAATGTTTCATATTTACCTACATGTTCTTTCGAAAATTCAAGCTAGTGCTGGCCGCTTTATCCAGCCCTGCGTGAGGTCGAGCTGTCAAATTCTATTTGGAAGAAAGTTGAGCGTTTTCTCAGCCTATTTCTCAGTCAACATAATCACTCAAAAATGTTTTGTTTAAATGTGTAACAAGCTCGCCTGAAGCTACGCAAACAATTCATTCTCAAATTAAATAAGGATCAAAATTAAAATTGGATTAAACTCCCCGCGCCGTCGCTAACAACAATATGAAAAGAAACAAGAACCCTACTAAAAAATTGTTCTACATAAATTCGTAATTAAAATATATACAAGTACAAATACATATAAGTACAAGTATAGCTATGAGCTATACACAATAATTTTAATTAAAGTCCGTGTCTGGATTTACAATGTTTAAACGTTCATTTATAATTACCTTCCTAATCCTTACCCACTCCGCTTGGAGTCAAATCAAGCTACTTCAGTTCATATTGAAGGAAATCGTCTAATTTACTAAATTGGAACAATCCAATTATTTAACAAAGATCAAAAGCTACACAGAGGCCATAAGCCATAGCCGTAGCGCCAGAAAGAGAGATAGAGACAAAGGCAGAGGGAAAAGTCAAAATAAAGAAGATGAGAACAGTACGAGTCATGCTATTAGTACTGTATTACGTACAGGGCCGGACGAAGGAATTGGTTTTAGGCAGCAGTTGTTTTCCATACAAAAACCAAAATTTTGACTTTATTGATGGTTTTATTTTGTGCAGCAAAATGTTGTATTTACATGTTTTAAAAAAGTGCAAAGTGTTTTATTTACATGTTTTTAAAATGTACAAAAATTTTAATTTCTATGGTTTTGAAAAGTCAAAATATTCTTTTTACATATTTTTGAAAGTGCAAAATGTTCCATTTACATGTTTTTTTAAAATTCGAGCCGCGGGGGTTGCCTGCGCTGGCCACATTATCCGGCCCTGGTCACGCAGGAGTATGAAGCAAATATTTATTTACGTGGTCTAGTCATGAGAGCTGCTCGGCTGCTCCCATTGGCAACGGTAACGGTAATGGTACTGGTCCTCCGTAATAATTATGGCAGTAGAAAACGGATTGAAATGCGTATCTGTACTCACTCACAGTATCTCTGTGTGTTTGTAGTCCATAACTATTACACGTGACATTTAAGCCTGGAGGAAGCCTCAAGTGACATTATTAAAAGGTTAGTTGGACAAATGAGAATTTGTCTGGCTGTGTGTGTGTGTGTGTTGCGCCCCAGAGTCTGTCTGTCTGTCTCCATCCCTGCCATATAATTACTGCATCGCTTGTACAGAAGTTTCACTATATAATTATACCGTAATATTATATAGAATTAGCGGAATTAGCCGAGGCGCACTGCAATGCACTCTGGTACTGGCGCCGGTACCGGTAACGGTTACACTGGTACTATTATAATGTGGGCATGGCACGATATTGTCAGCAGGAGCGACCAAGGCCATGAACATGGCAGGTATATACAGTACATATACAGCTAATTATAATTGTAAGAACATATATCTACAATTCGTATTAATCCCCCCTATGTCTTATGTCTAGTATCTACCCGCCACCACCGCCAACCCGACCCATAAGAACGCCGACTATACCATGTTTTTTTTCTGGTGATCGTGTATCATTACTAATGGACCGGAAGAATAAGAATAGCTTCAACTATCTCTACTCCAGACCTCCCATTAGCGTGGCCGTAGCCGTAGACATAGCCACGTGCTCTCAATCGAGATTCGAGATGCCGCCGTCTCAACGCTACTACGCCCACACATAATATTATGAGTACCTTCCATAATACACATAGATCATATCGTCTGTGAAGAACCAAAGCGACCCATATCCAATTTACGCTAAAATTAAAATGAGCTATATAATAAAAACAAAATGAGAAACATGCGTAAAATGTTAATTAAGAGTTTTTGTAAAGCATAAAATGTTCTATTTACATGTTTTTGAAAAGGTGCAAAATGTTCTAATTCCATAATTTTGAAAAGGTGCAAAATGTTCTAATTCCATAATTTTGAAAAGGTGCAAAATGTTCTAATTCCATGTTTTTAAAAAGGTGCAAAATGTTCTAATTCCATGTTTTTGAAAAGGTGCAAAATGTTCTAATTCCATGTTTTTAAAAAGGTACAAAATGTTCTAATTCCATGTTTTTGAAAAGGTGCAAAATGTTCTAATTCCATGTTTTAGAAAAGTGCAAAATGTTCTATTTAAATGGTTTCAAGACATGTTTCAATATTTTTGTAGATAGTTGATATTGTTTTTAGCTACAAATGGATATGGGTCATTTTGGTTCTTCACCGACGATATATCTATGTAATGCAGCCAGTAATTCTGTATTTTTTTTCCTTTTATACATTAGCGTTATATAGACACCGACACCGGTAAAAACCGGTCCCAAACTTTTACTGTATAGCAAAGCTTTGCTCCGTCTGTGGGTGGAATAAATACGAATATAATCGTTATACTGTCCTCTTATGAACTATTTGTATTACAGGATTAGGATTACAGACAGTCATTTGCTATATCAGTACATCCAACAGGAGACTGCACTGATATGGTGAATATATTTTTACATTATACACAAGCGATGATATTACCATTACTATCGACGTTACTCTGGCTACTCACTCTTTTGGTTTGGTTTCGGCGTTTCGCTATTTTATTTCTTAATGGGCCCATCGATTATCAGTAGAGCTTTCACTTGAGTTTTCCATTTCGATTCCGATTTGACCATTGGCAAGTCGAGTGGAAGTTATAAGTAAAAAGTATGCCTAGGTGGCATAGGTACTAAAAACAATCGCATGACAGAGCGCGGTGGCGCGGCGATAGAAATTATACACTGATGCTGTTTCAATCCTTGAATTGCATATCGTCTATGAAGAAGAAAAATGACCCATTTCCAATTTAAACTAGAATTGAAATGAGCTATGTCAAAAATAATACAGTAAATAAGATACATGCTTACAATGCTAATCACGAGTTTCTCAAATGAGCAAATTGTTCTATGTACATACATGTTTTTAGAAAGGGAACAATGTGCTATTTACATGTTTTTTAAAACGTCAAAATGTTCTATCTACATGCTTCTTAAAAGTGTAAAATTTCTTATTTCCATGTTTTTTGAAAAGTTCAAAATATTCTATTTAGGTGCATGTTTTTGAAAAATTCACAAGGCCCTATTTACATGCTTTCATGAAAATTTTGTAATTACATATTTTAAAAAAGTGCAAAATGTTCTTTCTACTTGATTCAGAAACGTGCAAAATGTTCTGTTTACATGTTTTTTAAAAAGTGCAAAATATTCTATTACATGTTTTTTGAAAAGTGCAAAATATTCTATTTACATGTATTTTAATAAGTGCAAAATGTTCTATTAATATGCTTTGATGAACGTGTTATTTTAAATTTTTCTTTAGATAGTTCATTTTGTTGGAAACTAACAATGGACATGGGTCATTTTGATTCTTTACAGACGATATTACTAATATACTTACATGATGTAGTATATGCATTAATATGCAAAGTATAATTTTCAAATTAAAAATAGATAAAATAATCAATGATTGAATACCCGATTTTAGTTTAAGCAAAATATCCCGTCACAAAAAAT
This sequence comes from Dicyrtomina minuta, assembly GCA_949802685.1. Classification (NCBI taxonomy): domain Eukaryota; kingdom Metazoa; phylum Arthropoda; class Collembola; order Symphypleona; family Dicyrtomidae; genus Dicyrtomina; species Dicyrtomina minuta. The sequence continues at coordinate 46,561,196 of OX461808.1, read as the reverse complement.
AGCAACAAAGTAATTTACAAATTACAAATCACAGCCCAATATTGACTGTACTGTAATCCAGCTGTAATTCCGAAAAAGCTTTATAAATTTGTGAATTTCTATAAAATAAACTAATGTGAAAAAAAAATATATTATACTTGTAACAACTATAACTATGTATACATAATAAATTGTGCACTTTGCTACGTTACATGTTAAATTTTTCAGGCTTACCACACGACCACGAGGGCAATTCAAATGACTTAATGTAAAATGGATGACTGTAAAACTGGATGTGGGTGTGGAGGAGTCTGTGGAGTTCCATACGACATGTTATGGAGATTTCCTAAGTCTGTGTTCTGTATTCATGTTATTTACTGAACATGGAAAAACCAGAGACCAGAGAACACATCAACACACAGGACATATGCATTCCCCACAGCATTGTCAGCTTCCCGTTCGTTTTTCTTGTTGTTTATAGGATCTTGTAAAGTAAAAAGAAAACTATCTACAAGTACAAGTACACGACAACAACAACGACAACGACATCAGGACAAAACACACCCAGTCTTGTGTAACCAACGACCAGTACCGGCACCAGCACCGCAGGGCCAGGGCATATAGAGGCAGAATTATTTATTTTATTTTTATCGCCAGTCAATTCCACAAGCAAGCCAAACCACCAACACCAGCCAACAGAGCAGTGGCGGATCTAGAAAATTTTCACAGAGGGTGGTTCTTCTATACTTGGCGGTTATTTTAAATTAAGTTCCCCTATGCTCCGTTTGTTAAACAATGCAAAATAAAGAACCTTATATACAGAGCCGGATAATGCGACCAGCGCAGGCAGCCCCCGCTGCTTGAATTTTCAAAAAAACATGTAAATGTAACATTTTACAGTTTTCAAAAATGCCTATAAAGAATATTGAGACTTTTCAAAAACATGCAAATAAATTGTTTTGTACATTTCAAACAAATGCAAAAAAAACATTTTTCACTTTTCTCAAAGCATGTAAATAGAACATTTTGCAATTTTCAAAAATATGTAAAAAGAACATTTTGAATTTTTAAAAATATGCAAAATAAAACTTTTTGTGCATTTCAAAAACATGGAAATAAAACATTTTCCACTTATCTCAAAACATGTAAATAGAAAATTGAGCACTTTTCAGAATCAAGAAAATAACACATTTTTTAACTTTTCTAAAACATGTAAATACAACATTTTGCTTTACCAAAGAAAACCATATCAATAAAATCAAATGGCGGTTTTTGTATGGAAACGAATTCCTGCCTAAAACCAATTCATTCGTCCGGCCCTGACCTTATAGCCTCCCTGTTTGATACGGATACGCACTTGGGCCCATAGGGAACAACAACAAGTAGCCCAGCATCTATCCCATAATGTATGTACATATAGCCCAGATGGCAGCCAAAAAACTAAAGCTACAACAAAAATGTTGAAGTGAAAGTAAAGTCAAAAAAGAAGGGAAATCCAATGGAATTTACAATGTAAAGTGAAACTCATATCAGTAGACCCAAGATAACCAATACCATGCAGGAAACTAAAACTCTTGTGCGTCTCTCTCCCTCAGCCTCCATCCTCCATACATTTTACATTACGCACTTAAAAACTTAAAATTCATCCCGTGCATTTTTCCATGGCTATATATAGCCATAGTAAATAATGAAGTGTCTGTCGAGATGTTTAAATTTGCAATTAAATTTCCTCCTTTTCCCAGTATTTTTTTCAAGATTTAGTTTTGCCAGCCAGTAACCAACCAGCAGGCACCAGGCACCAGCCCCCAGTCTCCTTTCTATTTCCACCCAATGTGTGTGTATACATGTATATGCGTGCCCACTAAAGCAAAACCACTTGATCTACCAACTACCAACTACCAAGAAAAAAAAACAAAAATGGGAAATCTAGTGGAAGACTTTTCTAGGAAGTGCTTACTGCATAAGTTATGTACGTCGAGAAGTCTAGAGCATAGCACGGTATAGAGCTACAGAGTCTACGCTATACTGCCTAAAACTGTAAACTGTGAGTTTAACGGAAACGGACGGAGTAATCTAATCGGAAGGAGGCAATGGAGAAGATGAAGAAGAAAAGGAGGCATGATCAAGGTTGAAATTATATTAGCGAACACAGCAGTAGTCTTGGAGGGTCTGTGCTGTCTGCTTCTGGCTGCTACCAAAAATACTATCCTCCTACTCCTACTACTACCACTCCCCCAGAGAAAAATACGCTCAAAGAGTAGTCCATAAATAATGTCGTCGTCGTCACCGGCCGAGCTCGGCCCGGGTAGCGCTTAAGTTTAAGTTAGGTTCAATTTTATTCGCTTGGTGTTTTGCTCATATAGATTTTAAATAAGAAAGTTTAGCAGCGTTACAATTCGCTAGGGCCGGATAATGCGCAGGCAGCCCCCGCTGCCTGAATTTTGAAAAAACTTGTAAATGGAACATTTTGCAGTTTTCAAAAGTATGTGAAAAGAATGTTTCGACTTTTCAAAAATATGGAAATCAAACATTTTCCACTTTTCTCAAAACATGTAAATAGAACATTTTACACTTTTCAGGATCAAGTAAAACGAACATTTTGCACATGTAAATACAACATTTTGCTTTACAAAAGAAAACCATCGATAAAATTCGATCAAAATAATGGTTTTTGAATGGATACAAATTGCTATGCCTAAAAGCAATTCCTTAGCCCGGCCCTGCTATTCGCCCCTAGTGTCCCGGTGTGTACTATAATTGTATTAAATTTTTTAACATCTTTTATGAAAGACCCTTTTCGATTACCTCACTTCACAGACACATGATAGAAGTATCCTGTATTTTTGAACTTGGACTGGGGAAAGAAAGGCAGATGCCTGCACAGTTATATATCTACGTAGAATCTGGGATGCCGACTAAAAAAAGAAGCTAAAATGAAAACGAGTACGAGAACGGGAACGAAAACGAAAACGACCGAGACATCTGCATCCACAATCCATGTTCAAGACAATACAAAAGACAGAAAAAAGTTGAGACTTTTTAGACAGAAATATACAAGGGGGAAAATTAATGTTTTACTTTTACTTTGTTACTACTTTCACATTCACTTTCTCGCACTGTTTACTGTCTCAGGCACTTCCCAGCCTTGTTTGGTGACTGGTGGCGTAGTGGGGGCTGACTGGTGGGGGAGTGTATGGTGTTTTACACCACTGGAAACAGTACCAGTACCAGCCAGCCAATCAAAACCAAGAAAGAAACTTTTAATACTTTAAATGCACAGCACATTACCGTCAACTTTTTTGAGACTTGAAAAGTTTCCCTCTGGTTCTGATTTTGACCAGAACCAGGACCAGGCCATGCCAAACCAGACAAAATTTTAAGGACCAGAGGTATATATAAGTAGGTGGTCGGGCTATAGGGTAATACTACAGATATATACAAGAGTGCAGATGTCTACTTTCGCTGTTTTTGAGTAACTAAACTAAATTTCGATTTACATTACATTCAATTTTTTCAAAACATATCTGTACAAGTTGTCACTATTGCTATATACCATACTTTATCGATTCTACAAAATGTTTACATAGTGCCGTATTAATCCCTTTGCCTGTGAAGGATATTTCTCCCAGGGCAAGATAACGTGGCCAGCGCAGGCTGCTTGAATTTTCAGAAAACATGTAAATGGAACATTTTGCAATTTTCAAAAAACATGAAAATAAAATATTTTGACCTTTTAAAAACATACAAATAAATTTTTTTGTAAATTTCAAAAATATGGAAATAAAACATTTTCCATTTTTCTCAAAACATGTAAATAGAACATTATGCACTTTTCCAAATCGAGTAAAAAGAATATTTTTCACTTTTCTGAAACACGTTAATACAACATTTTGCTTTACAAAATAAAACCATCAATAAAATTAAAATGGTGTTTTTTGTATGAAAACAAATTCCTGCCTAAAAGCAATTCCTTCGTCCGGCTCTGACTTCTTTTAATCAAAATGTATTAGACTTTAGAACAAAGTAATAATTTGTTTGTTTGAAAAAACATTGAAGTAGAATAAGAGACAAATTTATTCTACGCCTACAGAAACAAATAGTAATCAATATATAGGTATCAGATCTGATTAATTCCCATGAAAAAACTATCCAAGTTTTGTTAGAATTTTGTAGATATATGTAGTTCAACAGTATCTGCGCCAAGTCGGAATGCAACAAAAAACAAATGTTATAAATGGATTAGATTTCTACTTGAAATCGAAGACGCTTGAGCTGATAGAAAATATTTAAAATTCCAAAGGATTGTTTGTTTGGGAATGCGTGGTGAAAAGTAGAGCAAAAGAGAAAGTCAAAGTCACACATTTAAAGTAGACAGGGGAAAGTGCATTCTAGTTTATGGATAGTGGTGGAGTACGCGTAAGAGTACGACGTAGTATAGACTATTGAAGGTAGAAGTGGGAGGCTTGGTGGGATAAATGTGAAAGTGAATATCTGTGCCATGCGACGATTCAGGAGTGATATGTGAGTTCAGGGGACCAAACAGAATTACAATCAAAAGTTTCTCGTCGTCGTCGTTGCGTCAGATTTATCCAACGCCCGACGCCCACACACACCGCTCCCTACCTTCTGCTTTCACTCCTACTCTTTACTATATTCTTACGATAAATCCACTGATTTAAATCCCAGCCTTAAGACCAACATCGCATTTGCTGATTCACACCATATTCGGGACCGGGACCGGGACCATAGGACCATTTTACCTTTTGTTTGTTGAAGTTACAATAAGGCGGTACCGATATTTGTTACAATCATAACACTGTACTTATTGCATCTTTGGCAATATATCGAAAAGTGAAAGTAGCTTTAATTGATAGTTGCCTTAGTATCTTTATTAAATTGCCCTAATGGCATTTTCACTTTTTTTTTTTAAAAAATAGCAGACTGTCCTACTGTACTGTGTATAATATTAAAAAAGTATTAGTTACTTCCAAATTTTGTTAATTTTGTACAATTTTAAAAGGTACACTAACAGGGCCAGATAATGCGGCCAGCGCAGGCAGCCCCCGCTGCTTGAATGTTCAAAAAACAGGTAAAAGGAACATTTTGCAGTTTTCAAAAATATGTAAAAAGAGTGTTTTAACTTTTCAAAAACAAGAAAATACATTTTTTTTGTACATTTCAAAAACATGGAAATAAAACATTTTCCACATTTCTCAAAACATGTAAATAGACAATTTTGCACTTTTCTGAATCAAGTAAAAAGAACATCTTTGCACTTTTCTAAAACATGTAAATAGAACATTTTGCATTTTTTTTTAAAAGCATGTAAATAGAACATTTTGCATTTTTCTGAATCAAGTAAAAAGAACATCTTTGCACTTTTCTAAAACATGCAAATAGAACATTTTGCATTTTTTTTAAAGCATGTAAATAGAACATTTTGCATTTTTCTGAATCAAGTAAAAAGAACATTTTTGCACTTTTCTGAATCAAGTTAAAAGAACACTTTTGCACTTTTCTAAAACATGTAAATATAAGGCTTTGCTTTGCCAAAGAAAACCACCACTAAAATCAAAATGGTGGGTTTTGCATGGCAACAAATTGCTGTCTAAAAGCAATTCCTTCGCCTGGCCTGGCCCTGTACACTAATAATTAAATTGCGAATTGTTGAAAAATCATAATGTGTGTATATTTGAAATATTTCAAAAACTTAGAAACAAACTAGTTTAAAGACAGTAGGATTGGATTGCAAGAATTTAACCAAATACTGAAAGTTCGATTTTGATACTTCAGTGAGTATATTATGTACAGGCCACGTGCATATAATATGTAGACGACTGAGGGTTATAATAATAACGACAGAGCGCATTTATTTGAATGGGAACAAGTATCTAATGCACGCGGCAGGATGACTGTTAGCTTTCGCGGTGAGCTTATTGGACTTATGTTCTACATCTACAGATGTATAACTTCTAGATCGCTATATCTATTACTCAGTGTAAAGTGAATTCAAATCCAAAGATCCTCTAATATACGCTCCCCCTTCTACACTCTACATTCTACATTATATATTCGAAATTTGAGAAATCCAAAATGCTTTTCCATGTACTCATACTCATCCCTCTTAACAATTCTAAACATCTTGTTTTCATCATCATTTTCATATACATCTCATCATCCTTTTCACTCCCACAATTTTCTCTACTGTGTGCCGCACCCAATAAAGAAATTGATTCCAAATTTCCAAATCCAAAAGTGGGTCGCCATATTCGGATTCGAATTCAGATTCCTCATAAATAAAACGTTCCCAAACTATGAGTAAATTCGGGAATGCCACAAATTCCAAAATGAATGAAATATAATAAGTGGGCTCGCTATCTATACATACGACTCAACTGATACTCTTCAATCCTACTTAAGCTTCCTTTGAAACGCATTGGAACCAGTACCAGAAACAGTGGAATAATAAGGGAGGAAAGGGAAATAAGGAAAGCGTAAGACTTTCACAAAGTATAAACCTACCGTTTAGCGTTTAATACTACGCGGATCTCTATTAGTCCCTCTAGTAGCACGCGAGGGTTGTTATAACGGTTTCTGATGCTGAATGGAACGCGCGGGTCTCTATTATTTATAACGCGGGGGCTTTCTGGCATTTAACGTTACGTTGCTAAAATGCCGCATCAACTTATATTAGAGAGCTTTTAAATAAAGTAAATTCTGAATTTTGCACTTTTAACAAAAGTAAATTCTGAAGTTTGCACTTTTAAAAAAAGCAAATTCTGAATTTTGCACTTTAAAAAAAGTAAATTCTGAATTTTGCACTAAAAAAAGTAAATTCTAAATTTTGCACTGTTGACTGTTTACAAAAGTAAATTCTGAAGTTGCACTTTAAAAAAAAGTAAATTCTGAATTTTGCATTAAAAACAAACCAGTAAATTCTAAAGTTTACACCTTATAAAAAAGTAAATTCTGAAGTTTATACTTTTAAAAAACAGTGTTTTTAATATTTTTAAGCTTTTAAAATTGTACAATTTTCCAAATTTTGAACTTAAAAAAACATCAGCAAATAAGTTTTTAATTCTTAATAACTCATGTTTTTACTCTTAAAAAAGTGCAAATAATTTATTTTTAAACTTCAATACAAGGATCATTGCAAATGGCTCATCTTTAAAAGCGTTTTATTGCATACCATATATATCATTATGTATTGTTCACTTAGAATTCTAGATCTGGATCGTCTAGAAAAGACACCCTCTCCTCCTTATACATATTGATCCTACAAATACCCTACATACAAGGTATTGCTTGGGATCTTATATTATCCTATTCGCCAAAATACCATTTCAATCCCTTAGCCCTTTCCTGGCCCTGAATGACGACGTTTTCCACTTCCACTTTTCCGCATCAGTACTTTTTTCTGCAATAAAAATGCCCACACTTCGCATTTCAAGAGAAATCTTGTTTTTTTTGCACACAAAAATCTATAAATTTGCATATAAAAAACACTATTCTTAAAAACATAGTACATACGTTCCACTATCTTAAAAAACCATTTGCCCTTATAACTGTGTGGAACGTGGAACCCACTGAGCTCCTATAATTTTATTTTCTTTTCTGCAACTGGGACTAGAAATAAAGTCGAAACGAAAAGAAAAAAACATAATATTACTTTAAATGTGTTGTGCGCATATGCATAAGACACATAAATATTATGATCACCTCCGGGCGCGATCTGGTTTCTAGATTATGCGGGATTATTTCCCAGTTGAAAAGAGCGTATGTCTGTTGTATTAGACGCAAGCCTGATCGTGATTCTGAAGTGAGAATATCTTTAGTAGGCATAGGGTCTACTGCTAGAGAAAATACGGTAGGCTCAAAAAATCCACCTCCACACAGATGAAAAGAGAGAGAGAGAAGTGGATAAGTAGAAAAGATGAAAACGATGGACCGATACGCGACTGGATGCGATAGCGATAGCGACAGCGACAGTAGTGAAAGTGAAAGAGATTTTGAATCGAAACCGAAACGGGAGTGGACATATATACCGCCCGTTCCCGTTACACTCACCGCATATGATAGTTTGTGAAGATTGAACAGTGAAAAGAAGGAGCTCTCCTGTACTGATACTCATGTCCCTATGACTATGCAATGACTCTCTTGACTCTATATATCGTCTGTGAAGAACCAAAATGACCCATATCCATTTTTAGCTGAATACAATATCCACTCACTATCTACAAAAATATTCAAATATGTCATGAGAGCATTTAAGTAGAACAGTTTGCACTTTTCAAAAATATGAAATTAGAAATTTTGCACATTTTCGAAAACATGGAATTAAATAATTTTTCAATTTTCGAAAACATTGAATTAAAACATTTTGCACCTTTTCGAAAACATGGAATTAGAACATTTTGCACCTTTTTAAAAACATGGAATTAGAACATTTTACACATTTTCAAAAACATTGAATTAGAAATTTTGCACCTTTTCGAAAACATGTTAATAGAACTTTTTACGCTTTTCAAAAATTCGTAATTAACACTTAATGCATGTTTTTCATTTTGTTTTTATGACATAGCTCGTGTTTATTGTAGCTTAAATTAGATATGGGTCATTTTGGTTCTTCACAGAAGATATCTGATGAGAGTCTCCTCTCTCTTGCAAAAATTCGATGGGACGAGACATGAATAGAAAATCCCACTTTCTTTTTTGAGCTGAAGCATTATAAGTACAGTGAAAGTATAGAAAATATAGAAAGGGAGTGAGAGGCGTATAGTGAGGTTACATTGGAAGAGCGCACAGGAAAACTTGCGTCCCTGTTCTGTTCTGTATTCTGCTGTTGAAGTGATATTTCTGCCTTGCTGTACATAGAATTGGCAGGTCTTTTGTGGGAGCCGCCATTAAAATCCCCCGTTAAAAGTAATGCTTTCATGTGTGCACATTGGATATTTTAATAATTTAAATGCATTGCTCGTACACACCTATGTACGTGTTTGTGTTCAGTACTGTGAACTCTATACAGTCATGTAAGTACATTCCTTTCAGTTATACGGGTCTATTCACAATTTGTGGAGGATTTGAGAAAGTAAAACAGTATAATAGTAGGTACTATGTATCTCTTGTACAAATATTAGACCAGTATGGAAGATGCAAAACAATCTGCACTCCTTTAGACGGTATCTTCAAATCAAATCTCTAATTTTTATTTTTGTAATTGGTTTGAATGTTTACGTGACTTGTGATTTAACTATATATTTAGACATTTTGAAATTTTTTAAATGTAAATTTTTTAATTGTGGTTAGAAGATTTTACCCTTTTTTTAAATGCACAAGTAGTTAGAACATTTTCCAGTTTTAAATATTTGTAGTTAGAACAGTCTACAACTTGTAAAAAAATGTATAGTTAAACGATTTTGAGCTTTCTAAATGCATATATTGTAATAATTGGAAATGCATCTTTTCAAAATGTTTAGGCTTCACAATTTTTTAATTCATGAATTTAGAAGTTTTTTAGTTTTACATACAGTAGAATTCGCACATAAGGGACTCCGTGGGACCGGCCAAATCTGTCCTTTATAGCGGTTATCCCTTTTAACCGTTTAAGGGATTTTCTTTATACGCGGAACATTATAAATATTTACGGATATACATTCAAAGTTTTTTTTATTAGTTGTTAAAAAAATCAAGTTCTTTTATAAAGATGCATGAATAAAAAGATAAATAATGTAGGAAGGTACTTATGATGATTGTTTAAAATAGTCTAATATGTTGGTTCGCTTTGCATTAGTTAGTTTGGGACTCAAATTTAGGCTTATGTTATGGAGAATGAAAAATACAGTTTTATTAGTATTTGCCTGTGCTAGAAAGAGTTGCTGAATTTTCTGCAACATTTATGACATCTCAGAAGAAGTGGTAATGGACGAGGCTGTAAAAGCTCATATTTTTGCTCAGTGTTACTTGAATGAATTTTTTTTCTCTTCGCCGACATATTATTAAACAGAATGATAATGCTGATGGACTGATAAACTACTGACAGTAGTTTCCAGCAGTCCAAGTTGTGTGATGTATAAATAAGCTGTTAATAAATGAGCTATTTCGTCCCTCATTTTTTTAAAAATTCCTTTTAAATGACCAAAAATTCCATAATATGGTAACAAATCTGTCCCTTATAACGGTTAATCCCTTATGACGGTTTCCTTATAACCGGAAAATTAGAACATTGCTAGCATAGCCGGCCAACCAAATGGTCTATATTTCTCCCCTATATAGCGGTTATCCCCTTTAACCGAATTGCTTATATACGAATTATACTGTATTTGATATTTGTAGTTAGAACATTTTAAAATTTCTAAAAAATGTGCAGTTAGAAGATTTAACGGTTTTAAATACATGTATGTATAATAATTAGACAAATGTAAATTTTGAAAGTGTCTAGTTTGAAGGTTTTACCCTTTATTAATGCATGTAATTTAGAATATTTTGCAACTTTATAAAATGCGCAGTTAGATGATTTCAAAATTTTTAAATACATGCACTTAGAAAATTTTGCAACTTTAAAAAGGGTAGTTAGGAGATTTCACATTTTTTAAATACATGTAATTTATTTATTAGAAACACAACTTTTTGTGTACGTAGAAGATTTAAAACTTTTTAAATAAATGTAATTAGACCCTTTTGGAAATTTAGAAAATATGTATTTACATTATTTTGCAACTTGTTTTTGAAACCATGCATTGATTTAGACATGTTGAATTTGTTCAAAGAACTAAGAATGCAAATATTTTGCAATTTTTATACCATACTATTTGAACAATCTTCAATTTCTTGAACGATGCTATGAAAACATTTTGCACTTTGACAAACTATTAAAAAATCTTACACCTATTTACAACATACTGTACTGTCAACTGTACTAACTGCATACTTTATATTAATTGTAAACTTACAGAAGAAACTGTTCCATCAAAGTTACTAAAAAAACTACGTGACAAATGCCCTAAAAATGTAAAAAACGCCCTGAGATGCATGAGGAATCTATGTGGCAGCTCATTCTTCTTTTTCCATTGTTATAATATCCGTAATTGGGAACGGTCGATGTTGATACACAGTCTCCCCAACGTCCAAGTCCACGTCCACATACATTTCTAACAAAATCTATATCCAGTCTTTGCGTTGTACATTGTATGGAGGTATAGACAGTATAGAGGGAGATTAGAATTCAAATTATAAAGGATTCTACAGTAACTACTATTAACTATTCCCTATGCAATGGTAAAAGGTACATACCTTTATTTTCCTCCCACTTTCTACTTTCTATAATGCTACACCATGCCATACGATAAGATTGGGGGCACGTATAATAAACGTTAATACTATATACTATATACTACATTTATTATTACCGTTCCCACTCCCATACAATCATATGTAAGAATATCAGTCCTCAAAATTCCCAGTTTCGTCTCGGGCTCATTTTTCTTTTTTCTTCGTATTCGTATTTATAGGTAAAGTACCGTATTTCCTGTAATAGGGGACCCCTTCCACTATTTAAATTCTGACCTCCCAAAACTGTCTACAATTGTCAAATTTTAATGTTTTAAATAGACCCGTCTACTCAAGGCCGGATAATTCGGCCAGCCAAAATATGTAAATAAAAATATATTGACTTTTCAAAAACATGCAATAAACCAAAGGTTTTGTACATTTCATAAACATGAAAATAAAATATTTTGACCTTTTAAAAACATGCAAATAAATTTTTTTGTAAATTTCAAAAATATGGAAATAAAACATTTTCCATTTTTCTCAAAACATGTAAATAGAACATTTTGCACTTTTCCGAATCGAGTAAAAAGAACATTTTAAAATTTTCTAAAACATGTAAATAAAACATTTGGCTTTACCAAATAAAATCTTCAATAAAATCAAACTGGTGGTTTTTGTATGGAAACAAATTCCTGCCTAAAAACAATTCTTTCGTCCGGCCCTGCGTCTACTACTCAAATTGCGACCTCCCAGACCCGTCCACTATTACATAGTCACGTCTACTATTGCAGAAAATACGGTACCTCCTACCTACATAATATAAATGGTAAAAAAAAACTTGAATTCAGATTCAGAACAAAACCGTTGAATAGCCAAGTGAAACTGAGAAAGAAAAAGAAGTCCAAGTCTAAAACACTGAGCACATAGAACGAACAGACGAGATTTTATTTATCGTTATCGTCATGAGCATCGCCTATCGTGGCCATGGCAGTAGCAGTAGCCGCCGCCGTCTCGTCGTCTCAAAAACTTAATCCACATTATAATCCAAATCCAAATACACCTTCACGTTCAAAACCTGCTAACTGTACTATACGTGTCACGCTACATTTTTTGAATATTCGGTAGGTACCCTGTTGAAGCTTTTATGTAGTACATATAGAATGTGTAGATACTCCACTTTGCATACAAAGTTTATGGTGTAATTACATTTCACCATTTACCATTCAACTATACGACTCCAGATACTTTTACATGTACTTTCATAAGCCTCTGGATTTTAGTTGAGCTCTGACACGCAACTAAAATACTTGGGAAAAATGACGGTCCACGTCCGCCACTATTATTTACGTAATACTTTTTTTCTTTTGGGATTTTGTACATACGCAGGATTTTGTCTGTGAAGAACAAAAATTGCCCACATCCATTTTTAGCTAAAAACAATATCCACTATCTACAAAAGTATTGAAGCATATCTTGAAATCATTTAATTAGAATATTTTGGCATTTTTCAAAAACATGTAAATAGAACAGTTTACGCTTTACGAAAACATAGAATCAGAAATTTTTGCACCTTTTCAAAAACATGGAATTAGAAAATTTTACACTTTTTGAAAACATGTAAATAGAACATTTTACACTTTTCAAAAACATGTAAATATGTAAAACAGTTTGCGCTTTTCGAAAACATGGAATTAGAAATTTTTGCACGTTTTCAAAAACATGTAAATAGACCATTTTACGCTTTTCCAAAACATGTAAATAGAACATTTTACGCTTTTCAAAAACTCCTAATTAACATTTTACGCATGCTTCTCCTTTTTTTTTGCGCCATAGCTTATTTTTATTTTAGCGTAAATTGGAAATGGGTCATTTTGGTTCTTTACAGACGAAATATGTAGGTACTATAATAAGTGTGTATGATTCTTACGTAAATGGATATCTGCCTAAAGTCCTAAAGTAGTATCTCTGTAGTACATATATTATAGTAAAGTTAAAAATTTACCTTGTGTGTATATGACGAAATGAATATATATTTGAATTTTGATTATTCAAATAGGTAGTCAAAAAATGTATGTGAAAGGGAAAGGTGAAAGTAGAGCAGGATAAAAAAAATTCCAAGTGCAGAAAATTCTAGTTGGCTGTGTGCTGTGCTGTGCTGTGTGAGATAAAAGCTAATCAGGTTTCCTCAAAATTGAGTTTCATTAAAAGCGGGCGTCCTATATAAGTCCTTGTAATTAGCACAAACTACAAGTCTAAATGCTACATTTACATTTTTGTAATTAGTACTCTCTCTCAGCATTAATTTCATTTACATATAAACATTTTGTTTTCTTGACTAATAAAGACGCTGCAGAGCTCTAGAGTTTCTTGACGCGCAATCCACAATGTGTGATAAAGCACAAGATTTTTATATACAAAATTGCAGGTTTTTTTGTGTGCGTTTGGTTTTAATATAGGCAAATTATTTTGTATCTTACCTTGTATCTTTTGCTGTCGTTTTTTATGGAAACGTGCGGCTAGCAACGGTACAGTTGCAGTCAGTCAATTCCAAACTGAACTGAAATTTAAATTCTGTAAATGTCTAAAATCCGAAATCTTCACTATTATAAAGTCTTTAGGAGAACGGGAAGAAAATCTCTGAAAAATACGTACAAATCTAAAGCAAAAAATTCCCAATTCTCTATCCGTATTTTTGATTCCACCAAATATTTAACGTATAATCTTTAATCTAAAAGTCTTAGCTGTGCGTATAGGTCTATAAACCGTAACCATAATCCGCAATCTTCAAACCGAAAACAGTGTAGTTTGTTGAGACTTTTTTAATAAAAATCCGTTCTCGTTCCCCATAAGTCCGTCACGTAGTTATTGGTTTCGGTTTTGAGATTGTACTGTGTACTGATAGTCAAGATTCAAACGGGAATATTTCCAAAATTTGTATACAGTAGTTCTACACTCGAAAAAGAAATTTAGTTAAAAAAATATAATAGTTTATCAGTCCTCTTAAATCTGAACCTGTTCTGCAGTTCAATAGTTCGATTTCTGTACTTTCACCACTTTCACCAAATTCAAATTGAAAAATATTCAAACGTCTCGTACAACGCAGTCTTGAACACTACACAGAATCACACACACAAAATAAAACTAGGCACACGCTCGCTGCAATAAGGAGCAAAGGATTAGTTGTCAATGAAAGAATTCAAATAGTGCGTATATTTCAATGTGCACTCGAAGCATAAGGCTTACGTCGTAGGGTGGTTTGTAGTCGTTCTTTCAAATTTTTCCTGTTTGAATTATTACCCTGAATTTTCTTCTTTCCCCCTCACCACAAAGTACAGAGTGAGCGAAGTACCAAGATGTAAGGATCTAAGATACAAGACCACGATTCAAGAGCAATAGCAAAGATCAAGATCAAGATCGTCTTTGACTTCGACTTTCACTTCGCCTTTTCCTTGAAAACCACAGCCACAATTCACATAAGGACGGCACAGACCACAATGGGAACAGCAATGGCAATGGGACTGGCTATACAATACAATCTAATCTAATTTCGCTTGAGATCACCACAACAAAAAAAGGGGGTAAAAATTGTATGTATTCTTCAATTTTCTTGACTCTGACTTTTTCTTCTTCTGCTTCTGCTTCTTTCTTTTCTACGTCTCTGAATTTCACTTGAATTTCAATTGAAACTGTGCAACGATCTCACACACACAAGGAGGAAAATAGTGCACGCCTCAACTCTTTCACACATCTGTCAAATGTCACTGCAGTCCAGGTCCATAGAGTCAAGTAGTAGAGAGTTTGCATCTGCAATCTGTAAAGTATTAGCAGAAAGGTCCAAAATTGTAATGTGTGTAGTATTCTTTGTATTTTGAATTTCTCACCCACTTTTTTGTAAGGGGTACTTTTTCAAGTTTGAACAAATAATGTGCACATACACACGCCGAGTGAGTGTGTGTGTGTGTGTGTGTGTGTCTAATAAAAAACCCGGAAATGTTTATTTCTGGTGGGGAAAAGATTTACCACTTTCACTTCACAGACTTTCATGTAGGTAGGTACTTTATAGGAACACCCAGAGCTTGTTTGAAGGAAGCTATAAGGAAGCTATGTGTAGTTGGGAAGGAAAAGGACCCAAACGCTAAAAGGTCAGATGTTTATACCGGGGAAACTGTATATCGGTGAGTATGTAATGTATGATGCAGTGTCGTTTTCGGATTTTGCTTGTGTTTTTCTGACTGGTTTTGGTTCTGTACCTGAAATAAATAAAAATATTTTTTTATTGGATTCACTTTCAATTTTAATTCTCAGGGCCGGATAATGCGGCCACAGCGCAGGCAGCCCCCGCTGCCTGAATTTTCAAAAAACATGTACTTAAGTAAATAGGATATTTTGACTTTTCAAAAAACATGTACTTAAGTAAGTAGGATATTTTGACTTTTCAAAAATCATGTACCTAAATAGGATATTTTGACTTTTCAAAAATCATGTACCTAAATAGGATATTTTGACTTTTCAAAAATCATGTAAATAGAATATTTTGACTTTTCAAAAAACATGCACCTAAGTAAATAGGATATTTTGACTTTTAAAAAATCATGTACCTAAAAAGGATATTTTGACTTTTCAAAAATCATGTAAATAGAATATTTCGACTTTTCAAAAAACATTTAAATAGAATATTTTGACTTTTAAAAAATCATGTACCTAAAAAGGATATTTTGACTTTTCAAAAATCATGTACCTGAATAGGATATTTTGACTTTTCAAAAATCATGTAAATAGAATATTTCGACTTTTCAAAAAACATTTAAATAGAATATTTTGACTTTTCAAAAACATGTAAATTGAATATTTCGACTTTTCAAAAAACATATAAATAGAATATTTTGACTTTTCAGGAAACATGTACCTACATAGAATATTTTGACTTTTCAAAAAACATGTACATAGAATATTTTAAACTTTTCAAAAACATACAAATAAATTTTTTTTTACATTTAAAAACATGCAAATAAAACAATTACCACTTTTCTCTAAACATGTAAATAGAAGATTTTGTACTTTTGAGAATCAAGTAAAAAGAACAATTTTGCACTATTCTAAAACATGTAGATACAAAATTTTGCTTTATCAAAGAAAACCATCAATAAAATCAAAATG
The DNA here is from genome assembly GCA_949802685.1 of Dicyrtomina minuta. Lineage (NCBI taxonomy): Eukaryota > Metazoa > Arthropoda > Collembola > Symphypleona > Dicyrtomidae > Dicyrtomina > Dicyrtomina minuta. The sequence continues at coordinate 46,544,792 of OX461808.1, read as the reverse complement.
GTGGTTTTTGACGTTTTTGTATGAAAACAAATTCCTGCCTAAAGGAAATTCCTTAGTCCGGCCCTGTTAATTTTCAAGAATAAAGTGGTCGTAGTTCTGGTCGTGGAGGTATATTGCATATAGTCGTACCCGAACTCGACCCGTTCCTTTAGTACTGACTACGGACTGACTGTAGGTTTGTACTTTAAAGACCGGACAGTTTAGCCCGTTTACATTACAAGCATGTAGGTACCTTCCATAATATAATCAAGCTTCACGCAGCAGTTACACAGTTACACTCCAAGAAATTCCACACACACTTTTTAGATTAGTTGCGTCGTTAAACACTAAATTTCACACTCCAGGACCAGAACCACACACAAATAAAACATTCAAAATCTAATTAAATTAGCTCGTAAAAAAAATTAAATCACACACATTTGCATTCACGCGCTTCTAATCAAATTCAAACTTAAATCCAAATCCAACAACCGTTTCCATTTCATTACAGTCACAGATAGTGCGACAGCGAGGAAAGAAAGACAAGTATACGTAGCATTTAATATAATTTTAATAGCCAGCAATTTAACCCTTTGAATTCCATTCACATGCCTTCCCATAAAATCACAGTGTTAAAATAAAACTATTACAATTATTATTACAGGTCTGATATCTGCGCGGTAAAAAAGGACATAGCTTACCAAAACCTACCTATATTGGTATATGTACTTTACATTTCACACTTGAGCTTGTTTAAGCAAGTCGTAAACGTAGTATTAATTCCTTTAAAAAAATTCCGTAATAAGTTGTGGTATTTAATAATAAGAAAGTTTGAAAGCGTCAAAGGGAAAGTGGCTCGAGATCTCCATGCTCGATAAATTATATGGCTCGCATTCTTTGTGTAGTGTTATTACTACTACTGATATTACTATGTACATTCTATTATTTTGTGCGTGTGAGCTATATGATTTATGGAGGGAGTCTGACATCATATATATTAGAGGGGGAAATTCAAATAAAAATGATAATATTATTGCTAACTAAAAAAAACAGTGAGTACCGGTATCGGTAACGGTTTCAGTATCGGTATGTGCACAGTACTGTACTTTCGTGGGATTCCTTGCTGTATTTTTTACAGCATCAGTATTCTCAGGGCCGGATAATGCAGTCAGCACAGGCCTGAATTTTTAAAAATATGAAAATGAAATATTTTGAACTTTTCAAAAACATGGAATTAGAAAATTTTGAACCTTTTCAAAAACATGAGATTAGAACATTTTGCACATTTTCAAAAACATGGAATTAGAACATTTTGCACCTTTTTAAAAACATGTATGTAATTAAAAGTTTTTGCACATTTCAAAAACATGGAAATAACAAATTTTTCACTTTTCTTAAAACATGTAAATAGAAAATTTTACACTTTTCAGAATTAGGTTAATAGAAAATTTTAAACTTTTCTAAAAATGGTGTAAATTCAACATTTTTGTTTACCAAAGAAACAGTTCTAAAATCAAAATGGTTTTTGTTTGGAAACTACACTACTGCCTAAAAGCAATTAATTCGTCCGGCCCCGGCCCTGAGAATTCTATTTTTTTTTCTCGAATTTTTACGGATTTCTATGCATTATTATGAAGGATTTTCCTGGGCGTTTTATTGACGTGGATGGAATATTTAAATGACAGTCTAAAAAATAATGCATATAAAATGATCAGGTGGGTGGCTGTTTATGTTTACGAGGCTCGAGTCAACAGCGGTTTACAGTGTAGGTAACTGGGACTGACTTTAGAAAATGTTGACGGAATCCGTACTGACAACGACAACGGTACCGGTACCGGTACTGTCAACGACCGTCAACGTGAAACAATGTGATTATGAGACTGTGGAGAGATGGGAATAAGAATAAGAATAAAATCCGATGGAAGTATTTCCCATTCCGATTCCATTGAGAGTCCATTGTTGTGAAGGGAAATGAAGGAAATGGGAGAGATGCTCCCCCCTCCAATGACAATCCCAATGACAGCGAGAGAGTAGTATTCGACGAGTCATCTCCATAAACTTTACGATTATGTTTGTGTGTACGTTGCACTGCTGGAATACTACTACTACTACTACTACGTATATGAGACACAGTCCCACATCCCACAACTACTGTCACCCTTTCTCTCACAATCTGCAGTGGCGTTCATCCTCTTGTTCTATACGTAGGTAAGTATATTTTCCTACCTACCTACCTACTTGGATATTCAAATTCTAATCCAAATCCAAATGCATGCATTTTCAGAGTCATTTCATTCAGAATTCATAACCGTGGCTGACTGTACTGTGACTGTGACGGAGATGGAGACGGTTGGCATAACCCAGTCGTAATCGTAATCGTGTGATGCACTAACAATAAGATATGTACTACTAACACTGCAGATAACCATAAGTACCTATACCGTATGTATCCGATTAATCCCCAGGGCTTTATATTGCTTTCCATTTCCATTGGAATATATAGTTTTCTTTTCTGGATTTTGACATTTATATACATCATAGGCAGGACGGCATTATCAAACTTTTTAATACTTTCCAAGTGGATTAATCGGATAAATACGGTATGTACTATGTGGATAAATAAAAGCATTTTTGCAACTGTTTTTAATGCCCTTTCTGTTTAGTATTTATGTATACCAACATATACAAATTTTGACTGTCGACTGTAGAGCGATGCAAGCTTAAGTCTCGAGCAACTGCACGTTGTCTTTAACGAACAAAAGCAAGTACATAAGTACATAATACGTCGTCATAATTTATTATTTCTAAAACTAAAATACGCGCATCATTGAACAGTGTGATGAAATTTATGAGGACGGCGTTTACTAGAATGGCAAATTTGACAAGGAAAATTGTATAATATAATATTAAACTTTGAAAAAGTGGTATTCTGTTTCTTTTTTTTCACGCTCTAAAACTATTCATAAATGCACTATTGACTTTCAGTAATTTATTTAGCAGTTTGTAAAACAGTGTAAATAAAGTATTTTTCTCTATAAAAAATTTTCAAACAGAATTTTGTTTTTTTTTTGTTAATGGCTTTCATCCGATTTCAGGCCCGGATCTAGGAATTTTTTTTTGGGTGGGCAAATGTAAAAAAAATACACCGAATTATTTCGTTTTTTCGAACTATCCCGCCTTATCTTATCTACAATGAACTATCCGATTTTGATAAAATTTGAAGTTTTGGAATTCTTATACAAAAAGTAGTTTGAGAATTTTTTAAAAAGATATTTTTTAAAATTCAGAAATTGTTTTTTTTAAAAATCATACATACATTTTTTGAAGCAAATATATGTACATATATGCATGTTTTTTTTTCAGAAACAAAATTGAAATTTTTCAAATTCGAATCTAATCGTAAGCTATGGATTTTGTTGGTTGAATTAATGTTGGTAATTTAATCGTAATTTAAAATTAAGTAAAATAAGAACGTATAAAATTATTACATACCACTAGAAAGTAATTCCAAAATTTGAAAAATGTTTTTCACATCAACCCAAACACCACCAAACCACTCAATAAAATTCACTATGATTGATTACAACTCATAAGCTTTGCCGCCTCAGCACTGTGTCAGACCAGAATTCAGAATATCTTCGTCGTATAATATTATTATCTGTAGTATCTGTAGAATCTAGAAATTTCTTGAGCACACCAAAGGACCAAACTCTCTCCTTTCTACTATTCTAAATTGGAATGGAACGGTCTTCCAGCTCCAGACTCCAGTACCATCCAGATACACACAGTAGACACGTTAACGTTCACGGTAATAAAGGATAGCGGTAAACGTCAAACGGTGAACGGAGTTTTTTTTCTACAGTAGATGTCTACAGATCTATATGAATAAAAGTACTTTGACTTTGACTCTCACTTTCTTCCCAGTCTGTCTGCGTGGCCCTGTCTCCCCAGTTCCCGTCCTCGTTCCTCAGCCCGGATCCGGATAAGATGAAGTTAATGAGGAAGAAGACGAATACGAATACGAATGGAGTACAGTAGAAAGGGAAAACAGTGATCCTATTCTAAAGCACTAAGAGAGATGAGATCCCACAGTGTAGAATGTAGAATTATTGGAGAAATGCAGAGTTGTAGAATTGTAGAATTGTAGAAGCGAAGGAAATATATGAGAGTGTAGAATGTAGAAGAGGTTCCAGTTTAAATTTTGAACAACGTGGACTTTGACGTTGACTCATCGTCCTTTCTCTCAGCCAACTGAGGCAAGAATCCTTCCTTCGTTTCACAATTCTCAGTCGAGCCGATTTCCACTTCCAGTTCCAGTGACGGCGACGTTCGAATTCAGCTCCAGCCTCCTTCCGTTCCTTTCCTATAGGACTCAGTACTTTGTGAAGCTTGTCAAAAAATTCCATGCTATTGCCATGGCTCTACAGTTCCCTCCTTTACTCTGCTTGTGCCTGTGTGCCTATGTGTGTACATTGTGTGCGCCAAACCGAACTAAAGGAAACTCTGACAGAAACTAAAATTCTCCCCAAACTTATGTACTATATAGTACGTGTGAAAGTTATGGGCTATAGCTATAGGGGCTCTCACTACTGTATAAGGAAAAATCTATAGCTACAGACTACAGACGGTACATATAACAATATAGGAAATTATGACCATTACAAGATAGGGTGTATAGTGCATGAGCCAGTGCCAATGCCAATGCCAACGTCAGTTAGCTTAAAGCCTCCCTTCCCCTATATACAATATAATTACATAGCTATTGCCTGAGCAAATAGTACAATAAGGGCATAATGTTTCCCACAGTCCCTGAGTCCCTCACAAAAAAACCCTGCCGTACCTATACCCTATAGGTGGTATCCCCTATAGACAGGGGGGTGTATGTATATGGTACATAGGTACAATCGAAATCATCGGAATTGTTTCTACGCGTGCGCTCCAGCTTTCACCACTACCACTTTACTACACTTTTCTGGAACTGGAAACTAGGAACGTACATAGGTAGCTCGGTGGGGAAACTGTGGGAGCTTCCAATGATGACTTCAAGCAAAAATGTTGTCTTGTTTTTAAGTCCCACATAATATCAAAATCCTACAAACAAATTTGGATGACGTCATTTTTTACAAACCTTCACCCCTCCCCTAAAATTATGACGTCACAAGTGTAATATCCCTAGAGGGAAATCTCCTCGTTGCTACCATGCTCCAGCTTCAGTTCCAGCTCCAGCCCCACCAGCAGCCCTTGCCTTCAAATTAAAAGCCATCCGAATGAAGCCAGTGCCTCACGGCCCACAACACATACCAGACCAGGGTACGGGTACGGGTACGGTGCGGTGTACGGTGTATGGTGTACAGTGCAAGTTTTCCCCATAAAACTTTTATACAATTTATACAGTTAAAATTTTCGTAGGTAGGTAACTCTCTCGCTACTACAACTACTGATAATACTACAGACTCCAGCCTGCTATACAATAACCTACACCGACAGCATGCCCTCAGTATTTCCAGCACTGACTGGCACAGCTAAAGAGAGGCTGAGGACAGCGCAGGGCCGGATAATGCAACGAGCGCAGGCAGCCCCCTCTGCTTGAATTTTCAAAAAAAAAACATTTAAATAAACACAGTTTGCATTTTTTTAAATGTGCTAATAGACTATTTTGACTTTTCAAAAACATGCAAATGAAAAATTTTGCACATTTTTAAAAACATGGAAATAAAACATTTTCCACTTTTCTCAAAACCTGTAAATAGAAAATTTTGGACTTTTCTGAATCAAATAAAAGGGACATTTTGAACTTTTCTAAAATATGTAAATACAAAATTTTGGTTTACCAAAGAAAACCATCAGTACAATCCGATCAAAATGGTGGTTTTTGTATGGAAACAAATTGCTGCCTAAAAGTAATTCCTTCGTCCGGCGTCCGGCCCTGGGACAGCGTATGAGTCATACTCAGTCACTCCACGTCCAGGACCATAAGCAAAGCCAAAGCCAACCCGGACCGAGACCGAGACCGAAGCATTCCTCTCTCCCGTCGTCTAACGTCTACCCCAAACCAACAACGCAACGAGAACGAGAACGACCGAGCCCCTTTCCATTCTACTACCCTCTTATATGATTATATCAATACACTAAAAGTTTTCCCTTTTCTCTCTCTCCGCTCGACTGTCTCCTGTCTACACTATTGTGTGTCTCCTATATAAGCACTACAGACGGCTATATACCTATATATAGGCAAAGCGGAAGTATGTAGTAATATGACTAAATTATGTATGTTGGTTGGAGCGGATGGGAGTTGGAAGTGTGGCCTTCGTATGCGCTATACACGTGATTAAAGTACCTACCTATACGGGTGTGCACAGGGCCGGACTAAGGAATTGCTTTTAGGCAGCAATTTGTTTTCATATACAAAAACCGCACCATTTTGATATTAATAATGGTTTTCTTTTGAAAATCAAATTGTTGTATTTACATGTTTAAGAAAAGTGCAAAATGTTCCATTTACTTGATTCAGAAAATTGCAAAATGTTCTATTTACATGTTTTGAGAAAAGTGCTTATGTTCTTTGTATGTACAAAAAAATTTATTTGTTTGTTTTTGAAAGTATAAAATATTTTTTATTTGTCTGTTTTTGAAAAGTGTAAAATATTTAATTTGTCTGTTTTTGAAAAGTGTAAAATAATTTATTTGTCTGTTTTTGAAAAGTGTAACATATTTGATTTTTCGGTTTTTGAAAAGTGTAACATATTTTATTTGTCTGTTTTTTGAAAAGTCAAAATATTCTATTTACATGTTTTTTGAAAAGTCAAAATATTCTATTTACATGTTTTTTGAAAATTCAAAATATTATATTTACATGTTGTTTTGAAAATTCAGGCAGCGGTGGTTGCCTGCGCTGGCTGCATTATCCGGCCCTGGGTGTGCACGAGACGAAGTGCAGCACATGAAATGGAGAAGGTACAAAAGCGTCTAAATATGAAGGGAGTTCTTATTAATGAAAGCAACTTTCTCTCTTGGAACTTGGGAGTTGGGAGTTGGGAGTTGGGAGTTTTGGAAGCTTGGCTATGGAATTTGAAGGAGGACGACAACATTGCATATCGCATCGCATCGTATGAAAAGTCATTGGGCTTTCGTTTTCATTTCTATGTCTCATCTTTTTCCATCTCCTTGTGTGAAATATGAAGTATGTACTACGTTAGTAGTTACGTAGGTGGGAGTAGGAGCTTTATCGGCTCTCGTGGAATATCAGGCAGAAGAATGGTGAAGAAGTTGGTGGTGGTATTGGTGACGGGGGGCTAACGCACACACACTACGCGCAGAAAAATAAGGAGAAAATACTCATATATCTGTAGTCTGTAGAATAGCAGAAGTGTCTAGAGATTTGGTAGCGCAGAAAAAGGTGGAGGTGAGCAGCATTGCATTGGCATTGAAGAAGATGTAAGGAAATTGATGGAGATGGAGCGTCTAGTGGAATAACTCTGACTGTATATATGCAGTAGCTATATTGAGTAATCTTTATTTGTATTATACAGAGCTCAATTGACTATACAGAAGGGAACTATTGAATGAGAAGAGAAGAGAGTATTCAGTTCATTTAAAGGAATGTCTCAAGATTCGCTCATTCAAGTCGAGACACGTTTCAAGTGGTTGGCTTTTGTAGGAGCTTTTTTTAGGAGGAACAGAAAGAAAAAAAACTGAGTCATTTCAGGGACGAATTCAAATCCAAATACTTTTAGAGTGCAACATATACATACTTCGTTATTTATTTTGAATGTGTATACAATTCAGTATTCTATATTTTAGTTCCCGCAATTTATTACACAGTAATGGGAGGGATATATGTTTTTTTTACTTTTCGGTTACTACTTTAGTGTTATTTTTTGTTTATTTTTGTTTATTTTTATTTTTTGGCATTCCATGAGAAGGTTGTACAGGGAAGGAAATTTGCATATTATGTAATTTCAAGTTTAGAAAAGCACATAACTAAAAAAAAGATTTTGAATTTTTCCAAAACTAAAACAAAAAAATTAACCAAAGATACTTTATTTTTAAAAAATAGCGTGTGACTATGTGACTGCAAAATGGTACCATTTTCAATAGCTTGTAATCACTATTTAGATTTTATACCTTTTTCAAAAATTCAATTAAAATTAGTAATTTTTGAAATTTTCTGAATGTCGTCTATGAAGAATCAAAATGATCTATTTCCAATTTATGCTATGTCAAGACAAAATACAGTAAATAAGATACATGCTTAAAATGCTAATCACGACTTTCTAAAATGAGCAAATTGTTCTATTTATATGTTCTTGAAAAGTGTAAAATGTCCTACTTACATATTTTTGAAAAGGTCAAAATTTTCTATTTAATGTTTTTTGAAAAGTGCAAAATATTCTATTTAAATGTTTTTTGAAAAATGCACAAGGTTCTATTTACATGCTTTAATGAAAATGTTATTTAAATTTTTTCTGTAGATAGTGCATTTTTTCAAACTAAAAATGGATATGGGTCATTTTGGTTCTTCACAGACGATATTATGCTATTAAAATATTTTACATATTTTGAAAATGTGTAGTTAGTAAATTTTGCAGTTTTCTGAAAAGTGTTATTAAAAGCATTTTAAGACTTTTCAAAATATACGGTAATACACTGTTTCATGCATTCATACATTTCGAACAGCTTTACTGATAATTACAACCTTTTACCCTTTCAAAACCCGTGTAATTAGTGACCCTATTATTATAAATATCCAACATGCCATTATTGGAAAGATATGTTATTTCCTACTTGAGAACTTGAGATTTTGGGATGCATGTATGTATGTAATACCACCTGGTAACAAAGGCATATAATATGCCTCTTGGTTTTTTAAAATATTCAAGGATCCATTGGCACTGACTTGAACCTCATAATTACTTGAAGCCTTGAGGAATTACGAATAAAACATGGTATAAATAGCATTGCATTTCCATTTAGCATGATTGCATGCATTGAATTTTGCTTGGAAATATGTAGGTAGACTTGTGTATAAATCTACATATAAATAAAGCATTTATAAATGAACCTGAGAGCGTGTTCAATAAATTAAGTTAAAAGGCGAAAGACGGGAAATAATTCATATAAATCATGTTAAAAGTCCTTAAGCATGTTTGAGGTGAAAAGCTGTCGAGCCTGCCTGCCTGCCTGCCAACTCTTTAATTTCATGTCCACCTGGAAATCTAGCTTCGAGCATCTAATCAACATCGACGACCGCCTATTCCTCTTCCTGTGTACGTATTGGATTCCTTTGGTATGCAGTATGTTGGGAGGTAGGTACATATTATCGTGAGGGAAGAATCAAAATGGTCCATATCTAATTTAGGCCAGAATTAAAAGGAGCTATGCCAAATAAACTACTTTGTATGATTATAGATGCGTAAAATGTTCGTTAAGATTTTTGAAAAGTTCAAAATTTACGTTTTTGAAACTGTTAAAATAATCAATTTACGTGTTTTTGAAACTGTTAAAATATTCAATTTACGTGTTTTTGAAACTGTTAAAATATTCAATTTACGTGTTTTTGAAACTGTTAAAATATTCAATTTACGTGTTTTTGAAACTGTTAAATATTCAATTTACGTTTTTTTTTAACTTAAAATATTCAATTTACGTGTTTTTGAAACTTAAAATATTCAATTTACGAGTTTTTGAAAATGTTAAAATATTCTATTTACGTGTTTTTGAAAAGTTCCAAATATTCTATTTGCGTGTTTTTAAAAAGCGCAAAATATTCTTTTTACGTATTTTTGAAACGTTTAATATTTTTTTTACATGTTTTTGATGTATCGCTAAATTTTTCTATTTACTTGCTTTTAGGATCTTGATGTTTTAATTTTTCTTTGTAAATATATAAATTTGTTTGGGTCATTTTGATTCTTCACTGAAGATATTATGCTTGTTAGTTGTTAGCTTTTCCCAATGTATTCTAATGCAATGGAACCGGACTATTATAGAAGGGTTTTCATTCTTTTAGAGTAATAGCAACCCATTTTCCTACCCCACCAGTACCATTACCAATACTATGAAACACATAACGCTGAATACTTAATCGGAAATCCGAAAGGGTTCTCTCGCTGCCATGCAATTAAAAACAGCGTATGGCTATGCCACTACGTGCATTAAAAGCATAGTTATATGTTGTCAGCTAAAGTAGGTATATTATAAAAGTAGCTTATTTCATTAAAATTTGTAATGGACCGAATCACATTCGATGTTGAAGACACAATATCAGCCCCCTGTGTAGTTATTATATTGATGTATTAATCTGATTGTGAGTATTAATTTAATTCGTCTATACTTTTTTTGAATGAATCATTATAAAATTTAAAGATAAAAATAGCCACTGGGCAGCGTTTGATAATTTTTTAAAGTTTCGGTTAGTACTCAAATAATGAAAGTTGAATATTTTTCATATTTGATTTTAACGTGCGTTAAAATTATATACAACACTCTCTAAATCATGATTAAAATATTGTGTACAGTCTTAGATTCGGGGTGGAAAATTTCCTATAACAGAACCGATTGAAGACATAATGATTACCGTTTACAGTAAATTCGTTCAAATCTGTGTGCATCATTTATTTTCTTGTGTGCCTATACTGATTAATTTTTAAACTGTTTTCTACCTATCTACATTATTATGATAATTTAGCAATATTTTGAAACGTATTTTGAGTTCTTTTGGCTATTCACAATGGAAAACAGTTTTAAGTGTATTTTAATAACGTTGTTTGTTGTTTTCCTCTAAAAAAAATAAGAGAATTTTGAAGTTTTTCAAGCCCCATAACATAATGTAGTAGGCCTTCGTGCTTGGTTTAGAAACATGACAATTTATGTTATTACGCTCGTTTTTTAATTTTTATTTGCAAAATAAAATTAGATATTTATTTTAAAATGACAAGGAACTGTCAACCGTGGTTTAAGCCACTTTAAATCGGACATTAATATTTAATCACATATAACTTAAATTTAATTAAAAATACCCAAATTTAGAATTTTAATATTATTACAAAATCTATTCCAAAATATTCAATTACTTAACTTAAATTAATAAGATTACTTTAGGATACGACTTGTTGCAATATTAACTTTATGGAAGTTATGTGTTCAGACGCTTATAGTAAACCCAGTACATAGCAATCGATATTTTAATGAACAGGAGCAGGCTACTTACAAGGGAGACTTACCCCCTAATTCCGAAAAGGCATTTCTACAAAACTCATGCTGCTTTTAAATAGTGCAGATCCAAAGTAACTCGATTCAATTTTGTGTTGTTTAGTGAGTTTAGTCACAGTGGCCCGCCAAAGTTTAAATTATAAATATTTGCACCGTAACTTCTACGGTTCTTATCCGATTTTGACTTAATTTGGTTTTTTTTGTTATCCTTTTTCTAAAAATGTATTTCAGTAGTTGTGAAAATATTAAAACAAAAATAATTTTGAGGCCCGATTTTTTAGAGCAATTTTTAAAAACAAACCAGCATTTTCGAACATTGAAAAATCCTGGAATTTGTTTTAGAAAATGAAAATAGTTTAATACAAAAATCACTATTTCCATGTTAAATGCGATCAAACAGTAATTCGAATCAATTCACTTTTTTCTTACTCTTGAATAATGTATTTCAAAATATTTTCCTGCATTTTGAATTACTAATGCTTTTAAAAATAAATAATATTATTAATAAACAAGTTAGATCATGTTTCTTGTACTTGACACATTAATTCAAAATCATGCTACAGTAGTATAAAGTTGAAAATAATTATTATATTTAAAATTAATCTACAAGCATAATCAATATTTTGTCACATGAAAATTGAAACATCATTTTCAAAAATACTGTCACAACAGCTGTTCCAGTTCCACCTCCGCTAATGCTTCATTTTCGAATTTTCAATCTTCCATTTCGGCGCGTTTTTTTTACACGAGCAAAATTCCTTCATACGTTTCACTTTCTCTGGAACTGTTGGAATGCACCAAGTTGTATTGCCATAACTCGAAATCCTAACTGGCTCCGATACGCTCTTGATAGTGCTTGAACCCCCTATCGTTCCAGACATAGTGATTCGTAGTTTAATTTCAAACCGAGCTACAGGATCTGTTTTAAACATAAGGTGAACAAGACTCGAATTTCCTTTTTTTTCAAGAACGTCTGCAGAAATTAAGGGAAAATATGCGTAATTCCAGACCTTACAGAACTTCTCGTAACCAGTGCCGTGCCCAATGAAAGAATTTATATGTTCAACTGTGTGAGTTATCATTCGTGAGATTTCAAATGGGTTTGTCACGAGTTTAGTCGCCTTATGAGTATTGCAGACACACATGCGATTCTCAATGTGAACAGTGTTACAGGTCCGATTTTCTGAAATCCTTGAAAATAAACTGGATCTATCAACTAGAACTGGCTTGAATTTTTGTAGCAAGATCGTTTTCGTCGTCGTCGTGTTGGAATTAGTGTTATTTAAATTTGTTTTTGATTTATTTTGTTTTTCTTCAAGATATTGAGTTAAATTGGCCAGTTCATCACTCAACGAGAGAACGTGCAAAAGTGTGTGATGGATATCAAAGCCCGTCACTAACCGATGCCGATTTGATTCGGCAAACGTCTTTAAACGTAAATGCGGATACCTTCGAAGAAGTTTCTCTGGGATACGAATATATAATGGAGGTAAGGATTTCTCAAGAATTGCATCGATTGACTTTCGTTGATAAACACCGTAGCGCTCACCATGGTCCCCGTTTAGTATTAAAAGTGTATTTTCCAACAGGTTGGGGTCCCTTTGAAGTTTCCTGTAAAATTTTTCAAAGTCTCCATCAACATTTTGAAGGCTGAATGAGAGGTCGTGAAAAGGATAGTTGAACCAAGTAAATGAGAAGAAGGGCGTGGAATTAAATTTTTGAAGGAAGCGCTCTGTGTAGCGGAGAAGGTATTGAGGGACCGTTTCGGTTGACATGCAGTCCCTTCTTATCTGAAAAACCAAATCAATTTTTAAAAGTCAAATTTTAGGGCCTTTTATGAACGAATAACTCGCCGAATAAGGCTTGAAGCTGTTCCAATAGCAATAGTTTTCGTACTTTTGGAAGCGACTCCCGTCGCTCTTTGTGGGCCAAAAATAATGGATGCAAATAGTAATCGACTGGAGGTTTAATAAAGCCATCGTCATCTTTAAGATAGTTGAAAGCACCTTCATCATCTTCAATAAACATGCTGACGTAGTTTCGCTTCTCAAATTCCTTCCATATGAATGGACATGTATCCCAGGGTCCCTCATTGATGCGATCGCACCCACCCTTATACAACATACCCCAGCTGGCGCCTAAGAAATAGGCAACAAAATTAGTCACAGTCATGAGACCAAGGGAGTGGAAGCCAGGAAAGTCAATAAAACCCATTTCCTTCAAAACGTTGAGTGTTTTTGGGAAACTTCGTTGAACGTGAATGGCGGATGTGGTGTCTATTCCGAGCCAGAGAACGTTAATTGGTCTTTCTTCGAAGTCGTCGTCAATAGTGACATTATTCGTAGTATTCCCCGTGCCCAACACGGTCTCATTCGTATTGACAGCATGTTTAACTTTTGTTTTGATTTTGAGCTTTTTTCTTTTACTCCAAAAGTCCATTTTTTCTTTAACATTTGGTTTGACGTGAAGATTGGCTTCAAAATTGTAGTATTTGTCACAAACTACTTCGAACATTTCCATATGAGCCACATCGACGATGCGGGAGGTGGTCAAATTAATTTGATTCACTTCGCTGTCATTAAATCATAAAAAAATTACGTAAGATTATACATTTGAAAGCAAAGCAACTCGTTTTACGGACTGCATATTCATATAGTGATTGTCTAGTTGTCATAACAAAAGTATGGGGACTTACAGATAGTAGTTATCGTTTTTAGCAGCTGGATTACGTATAACTTCCCGTACAGAACAATTTCGGAAATCCTGGTAAGTCACGTTTATTACCTACAATTTTTGCATTGAAATACCAAGGAAACAAATTCATTACTATTCAAAGTATTCTATGATGTAAAATTTTTGCGGGCTGCACACTGGGTACGGGAGTGACACTGGCTGCACACATAGCTGTCACGTATCGTCGGCGAAGTATCAAGTTTGATCACCTCCATTTTTCAAGAAATACGACTAGTATATAATAATATGTTAATAATTATTTAATAGTATAATCATTCAAAACTGAGGACGTTTGGGATTATTCATAAATAGCGTCATCAAAATATATTCATTTTAATTCCCTATATACCTTCTGTCATCAGCTTAACCGTTGCGTAAATGGCTATCTTTAACATGCAATATACCAATTTACCAATATCCAAGTAGGCTGCTTTATCCCACCCGTCACGTCCTTTATGGTCGATCCCTTAGTGTTTTATGCTTGCAAAATTGACTGAGTGTTAAGTTTTATACGTTTTTGAAATCAACTACCACATAATTTAAAATTCAGGCTTTGGAATTACAACATTTTTAGTGAAACCAACTTCTATAACCCCGCAAACGCTGGGGTCTCCTGCTATACGTGGGGGGGTAAACCTCCGAGTATTAATACACCGCGGGTCGTTTTATTATTAGAAATTTTTTACAGTACCTAGCTATGAAAACCATATTTTTTAAACCCACTAAAAGTAAAGAAAAACTTCAGAGAAGGCTCCCCGAAGCCTTTCTTTATCTTATTTCCATTGCTAATAATTTGTTTTTAATTCCAATTCGGCTAATAAAATCGTCCCTACCCAATTACAAGGGAATGACGCGACATGACTGACACAGAATTGGGAATGAATTATTTCAAAAATCAGGCTACTTTTAAATAGTACAGCTCCAAAGCAACTCGAGTGCATTTTGCGTCGTTTGCCCAGATGGCGCGGCAAAGTTTAAAAAAATTCAAATTTTAAAACTTTGCTGCCCTGTAGCACTAGGTACATTATTTTTTAAATGATTTCGATAAAATTTAATTTTTTCTGATTCTGAGGCCATTATCTAAAAACTTAATTCGGGATTTTTGAATGAATGATTTTTGTTGAAAAATTGGTTTAAAAAACCGGGCCTCAAAAATATAGGCTTCCTAGATTCTTTTGTGTACATAATATAATAATTCTTTCCCAATTCTGTGTCGGTCATGTCGCGTCATTCCTTTGTTAGTGTATGCTTAAAGTTTTGCACATAGTAACATGAACGCATGCATTTATTCATCAATAAATAAATTATTACAAGTTTAAAACATTAAGGAGTCGCCCACAAATGACATCACGGGTGGAGTAAAGCAGCTTACTTGAATATTGGTAGTATCATATGTTAAAAATAGCCATTTACGCAACGGTTAAGCTGATGACAGGAAGTTCATCTGGAATTAAAATGGAGATGACATAATTTATGGATAATCCCAAGCGTACTCAGCTTCAAATGATTAAAAACTCTTAACTAATCATTAACATATCACATTAGACATTAGTCATACTTTACGAAAAATGTAGACGATCAGAATTGTTATTAGTGCTGAATGGAGATGATCAAACTTCATCCTCCGCCGATGCCGATCATATACTGAATTCCGTAGTTCTCTGCTGAATTACGTGTCAATCGGTAGAAATAAACTAAGGGTCGTGTGTACGATCTTCAGTTGGTCGGGTTGTCCTCACTAGTCAGTATTTTGAACCAATTTTATGTTTTACGATTTTATGATTACCGTATTTCCTATATTACACCACGTGCCTTTAATTGCAAACGGGCATGTATTAATGAAATAGCGGGAGGTCGGAATTTGAATAGTACACGGGGTGTACTATTATAGGAAATACGGTAGTTAGTTTATGATCTTACGATTGACTTATAGCGTTTATATAACGTTAATTATAACCTAACTTACGTGATCAGGTTTAACGTAATAAAATAATTTCCGCTCTTGGTTACAAATGGGAGCTTTCGTCTTGTCTGACGATGAGAGCCAATCCCGCCAGGTGCTTTTAAATTCCGGAGGCCAGAGTTTAGGTAGGCCAATTTTGCAGGTGGGAGTATCCAGGACGAGCACATTAGCAGGAACACCTGTATGTTTATTATGATAATGCTAAATAAATACATAATCACATGAATTACTTACTACGAACAGTTACACAACTATGCCATTACTTATGAATTACTGTAGTCAACGACTGCGAATGTATATGGGTCTCTACACCAAATCGGAGCATTATAATAAAGCAAATAATTAATTATGTAATTGCCACTCTAAAACCTACACATTTTTGTATTTTTGCCTTTTTCGCACTCTTCCATGGATTCCTGAGACAAAATATTCAGTGAAATATATACTACAGTAAGGAAAATTAATCCACAGCAAGTTTTTTTCTTCCATCTTATTAACTTTCGAATCCATAATGAATAAGGCAGTGCTTCCCAAGAAATTATTTGTTGTTCTGTTATCCCAATAATCATGTTTCTTCTTATAGTGGAGAAGGATTTCAAAGTTCAAAGCAATTTAAGGTTTTGATCTGACTGACCTGCGCAGCTGCGGTTGAAGGTCAAGTATTCAAATTCAAAATCCCCAAGTTGTTCAATACACAATATTGCAATCATATAAAAGAACTATGCTAATTTCTGTATATTTTAAACTTCAATATATTCCGCAAAATCGTATCTGCTGGTATTTTTCTCCGACATGTATATTTAGTTTTTTTATAAGAAATAGTTTAGTAATAGTTTTATTAAAACAAACATACCTATATTATTCTGGAGATAAAAAAATCCGAGATGATTTTTGGACATTCTCTTGGACAATCTTTTCTAGTTGAATTTGTGACCCATAGCAACTGCAAGTACCTAAATCAAATACCAGTACCAGTACTTGCTCAGCGGGCTATATCGTCTGTGAAGAACCAAAATGACCTATATCCATTTGTAGCTAAAAACAATATCCACTATCTACATATATATTGAACCATGTCTTGAAAGCATTTAAATTGAATATTTTGCACTTTTAAAAAACATGTAGATAAAACATTTTATACTTTTAAAAGCCATGGAATTGGAACATTTTACACTTTTCAAAAATCATGTAAATAGAACATTTTACACTTTTCAAAAGCCATGGAATTGGAACATTTTACACTTTTCAAAAACATGTATAAATAGAACATTTTACACTTTTCAAAAAGCATGTAAATAGAACATTTTACACTTTTAAAAAACATGTAAATAGAACATTTTACACTTTTTAAAAAGCATGTAAATAGAACATTTTACACTTTTAAAAAACATCGAATTAGAACATTTTACACTCTGAAAAAACTCTTAGTTAACATTTTACGCATGTTTCTCATTTGGTTTCAACGACATAGCTCATTTTGATTCTAGCTTAAATTGGATATGGGCCATTTTGGTTCTTCACTGACGATATGCTCAATACATGACGGAAGTTATTCATTATGGATTATGAAAGACTACATAGAAAACAAAATAGTGTACGAAGTACGAATCGAAAATCGAAATCAACATCAGCTATGTACAATGTACACGTGGACTGTGTGAGTCTGTGGATGGTTGGTTGGATGGATGGATGGATTGGATGGAATGAGGGAATGAAGTCGCTCACGCTGTGCAATTTGGGAGCACTATAAAGAGCTGCTTCATTGTATGGAATTTCGATAAATAATGAATTAGTGTAGACATACATACAGACGTCAATAATAAAATATCAATGGTCTGAATTCCGATCTTAATTTGAATTCAAAATCTGAATTCCGCTCATTATTGTGAATTACAATGACAGCGAGGAGTCCCTGTCCCTATATATAGTAGTACCAGCCCCTGTCTGTGTCGGAGTCATTAATAAAGCGATGGAATTTTAATGGTAATGCTAATGGTGTCCTTCTTGGTTCTTGCGGTGAATCAATATGAAAATTGAAAACTTGGTACCTACCTGTATTTATTTCCATTATAGCCTATAACTGGGGAAGCATTTTTATATACATACGTCTCAAACGAAAATCAATCTGAAAATATGGATTTATTTTTCGTTATTTTATTTATTTCCTATAGCTTTCAGTTTTCAAAATCGTACATTACATAATTACGTATTACTATTGTAGTTATTTATTTGTTAGTGGAAAGGAAAACTATAATGTTTATGAGAGTTTGTAGAAGTTCAAAATATACAATGCGTACTGAAAATATTTTTAATTAAAGTATGTGTCTAGATAATATTATACCTATTTTGCACGCTTTTGAACCGCAGAATATACAACTTACACAATCAAAAACATGCAAAAAACAGGATGTTAACACAATTTAAAATGTACAAAACACGCTAATTACAAAATCTTGAAAGTACAAGACAAAACACGTTCTATTCCCGTTAATTTCAAAGTACAAATCACGTTAAACAGGGCCGGATAATGCGACCAGCGCAGGCAGCCTCCGCTGCTTGAATTTTTAAAAAACATGTAAATGGAACATTTTGCAGTTTTAAAAATTAGGTAAAAAGAATATGGAGACTTTTTAAAAACATGCAAAATAAATATTTTAGTACATTTCAAAAACATGCAAATAAAACATTTTCCACTTTTCTCAAAACGTATAAATACATAGAACAGCACTTTTCTGAATCAAGTAAAAAGGACATTTTGCACTTTTTTAAAACATGTAAATACAACATTTTGCTTTACCAGCAAAAAACCATCAATAAAATTAAAATGGTGGTTTTTGTATGGAAACAAATTGCTGCCCAAAAGCAATTCCTTCGTCCGGCCCTGACGTTATATTGCCGTTATTTTTAAAGGGCAAAACGTATAATTTACATAATTTTTGAAGTGCGAAAAACAAAACAACTACTAGTCTTCTTATTTCGAAATACAAATCACATTATTTAATCATTTACACACATTTATTGTGATTAATAAAATTTTAACACTCACTCCGTAGAAAACTTTATTTTGATTCGAAAACAACTCAATTTTTACACCTTTGTAAAAATTTATAAACAGCCCAACACCAACACCTCATTTTTCATTCAATACCCATATTTCAATTTTCCCCATTTTAAATTTCTTGCGTTTAGATATATGTAACCTACCTACCTCATTTTATTGATATTTCTAATAATAATGCATTGCCAAGAAAACTTCCATTCTTCATCCACAATCAAAGCATATTTGAATCGTGTATTGTCTGCGGGTTCATTCAAGCTATGCCAATAACCACTACTACTAAAGTCAATACTTAAGCCATCCCAGAATCATATACTATGCTATGGGCCAGATAAAAAGAAAATAAAGAAAGGAAGGACAAAAAAAATGAGAAAAAAGAAAAAGCGAAACAACAGCGGCAGCCGCCAGAGTCATTTTGCCATTGAAATTGAAACGAGAGAAGAGTAAATATTTCCAAGGTTTTTTTCTCTCTCAAGGATTGACATGTGCAATAAAAAAAAGAAAACAACCAATTTATTTGCGGCACTTATTCTCTCTTTGAGTTTCTCCCTCGTTCCCACATTAAGATGGAGCGGTGTCATATAGCTGTAGAATCCTGCCGTATTTCTGTCGTCCCATAATATGGTATGGTCTTACTATAGGAAGAGTTTTTTGGCAAAACAGGATAAGTCCACTATAGGAAATTTTACAGGAACCACAAATTTCAAATAAAATGTGACTGGCTGACTGGATGTTTTTTAAAGCTTAATACTTTTCTAAACATCGTCTGTGAAGAACCAAAATGACCCATATCCATTTATAGTTTCAAACAAAATGCACTATCTACAGACAAAATTAAAATTACATGTTCATGAAAGATTGTAAATAAAACCTTGTGCATTTTTCAAAAATTAAGTAAATAGAATATTTTGCACATTTTAAAAATCAAGTAGGTAAATAAAATATTTTCAAAAACAAGTAAATAAAATATTTTGCACTTTTCAAAAAGCATGTAAATAGAATATTTTGAACTTTTCAAAAAACAAGTAAATAAAATATTTTGCACTTTTCAAAAAACAAGTAAATAAAATATTTTGCACTTTTCAAAAAACACGTAAACAGATTATTTTGCACTTTTCAAAAAACATGTAAATAGAGCATTTTGACCTTTTCAAAAATATGTTAATAGAACAATTTGCTTATTTTAGAAACTCGTGATTAACATTGTAAGCATGTAACTGTATTTTTTGACATAGCTCATTTTAATTCTAGTATGAATTGGAAATGGACCATTTTGGTTCTTAATAGACGATATTATACTGTAACTGTAACTGACAAAGCACCCTCACAACTAGTGGCTTAAGTCTAGATTTTTGAATATTTTTGAAAATATTTAAAAATCAAAGTTTAGTTGACTTCTCCCGCTTTGCCAAACAAAGAAATTTTCGCTATTTTTTAAAAATCACTTTGGCTTCATTTTGAGCTGTATCATGTCTAGTTGAATAGTACATGTAACTCAAAAAAGCTAATTTTTGAAAAAAAATTAGGTTTTTCCTGTTTTGCCAAGAAACTCTTCACATAGTTTGTTTATACATGGCTCACTTTCACTTCAATTCTCTGTACAGATGTACATACCTGGTATATGTGTAGACTTTGAATGTTTATACCTATACCTTACCTACCTACGTGCTTTCACCCATATCCCGCGGTAGCATTAGATCTCAGACAGTGTGTCAGTTCCAGTCAGTTTTAGAGGTGGGAAAATGGAAAGGGAGAATAGTGAAAGTGACGAGGCTCTGTAATTTTTCTACTTTTTTTTATATACGTGTGTTTTTGAGAGTAGAGCTCAAATTGAAAATGGGACGAGACGGGAGATGAGATAAAGTCTGACTTAACTTTGTCATCATGATGGATTCCCCTGGAGTCAACATGATCCATTGAGTCCCACAGCACACAACCAGAACCAGGAATGGTGCAAGTCAAATGCTGGTACTGGTACTGGTCCTCGTAGGTACTTCCACTGATGAGGCTCGCCGCTTCTAAACATCTCTATATACACAGCCCACACACAAGTTTTTAGTGAAGCATATTTTACTCCCTCGCTTCCACTATTAAACTACCTTCTCACATACATCTTCATTTGACACATAGGTATACACGACACTTAAGATAGAAGGAGCGATATGAGAGCGCAAATAAATGACTAAATTAAGAACGAAAACGTCTAACTACTAATGAGTTCTCCAGGGCTTATACATAGAGTGTCTTCATACTGCATATAATATGTATGTGTACGGTGCACTCCTACTGAAGTTTCGCGAATCGTGATGTTCAGGGTGACCTACGTATGACCTTCGACCCCACCTCTTTATAGGTAAAACTTACTAGGCTTAAAAAAAATTAAGAAACTTTTCATGACTAACAAAACTCTGTATTATTGTGGATGGATTTTTTTTTAATTTTGGATTAAAAGATGACAAATTTACGACCCAATAAACTGGGCAAAATTCGGTTTTATTAATAGTTTCTAATATTCAAATTAAAAAGTCAGAATTTGAATAGTACATGGTTGAACGGACCACTATTGTATGAAATGTGGTATACAATTTTTGTAGCAATTATTATGGACACTTGTACATGTGAGCTACACGGAAACGTATTAAGTCCAACGAAGAGACCAACATGTCCTTAATAACGATTAAAATGAAACTACTTTTTTTAAAGTTAAAATACTGGTCATTTAACAACAATTAAATACGTTCGTTGAAACAATTTTGGCTGTTTGAGTCTGAATAAACGTCCCCATCTGTGAAATAAAAATGGCATCAAATACCTCTATCCTTTGTTTCTTCAATTTCAAAAAGTATTTCTAATTCCTGCACCTAGCCTGCTGAGCCTGGGGAGCGTGCATAAATTACGTGGCACTTCATGGGGGCGGGGGTAAGGATTCAACCAGCCTATCATTTTACATAGACGTACATACCAAAAAATTGAGGGGGGTGGTAGGGGTTCAAAATTTCCGATTTTTGTGCCACGTAATTTATGCACGCTCCCCTAAATGACAGAGCTAATACCAGCTAATACCAAAGCAATGTATAAAACTGTACTACTACTTAAACTAAAAGTAAGTTTTCATTCCTAAGTAATGCACCATAACGGGATCTAGCGAGTGTTTTAAAAAGCATGAACAAAATTCAAATCAAGTCAAACTTGCGAAACGAGAGATGGCGGTAAGGTTCAACACATTAGATAAAATACAGATTTGAATTTGGATTTTGAATTTAAATCTACTTCCTTACTTTCAGCAAATAAGTCCCCAAAATATCAATATAAAACAAACAAAATACGAACATCTGCACTTCTGCACATATGATTTTTTGGAATGAGAACGTGAACGCATACAAGGAATTTAATGCGGAAAAAAGAAGAAATTTTGATTCAACATTCAGACAATATTATGAGCTTGACAGAACATGATAAAAAAAAGAAAATCGATGAAGGCATAATATTAAGATAGAGGAGCACAGTCAACAGTCAGTAGCACAGTAATGTTTTGTGATATGAACATTATTTGATATTTGATTTTGCATAATTTATTCAAGACTCCTATTATGTCATTATGAGGCTGACAGACACGATCATGATCATGACAGTCAGTAGCAGTAGAGTGTATAGCGACAACAATAGAATAGTTTCCCAAGTTTTTTATTGTTTGCTGACTATATCCATGCATGTTATTACATACATTACGATATGGATACCGTATATTATACTACCTACTTATAGTGCAATCAAAATCAAATTATAAGAAGATATATTTCAAAATACACATTCAAACAGCTATTCTTATACATTATGCTAATTATTACGAAAAGAAAAGTGGAAGCAGCTATCATGTACTTCTACACATACTATACTGCTTTTTAATTTTCAACTTGTCCCAACTCCCAACGCTAACAACGAATGGGTTTTGAAAAACTACTGTGCTATGGAATTATATTGCAACTTAAATTCATATAGGTATTTTTTATATATAAGTATTCCCTTTATTTGTTTCTTGTCGACTTTCCCAGGGCCGGCTAATAGGAGCAGCGCAGGCAGCCCCCGCTGCCTGAATTTTCAAAAAACATGTAAATGGAACATTTTGAACTTCTAAAAAACATGCAAATAAAATTTTTCTCACACTTCAAAAACATGGAAATAAAACATTTAACACTTTTATCAAAACCTGCAAATAGAACATTTTGAACTTTTCAGAATCAAGTAAATAGAACATTTTGAACTTTTCAGAATCAAGTAAATAGAACATTTTGAACTTTTCAGAATCAAGTAAATAGAACATTTTGAACTTTTCAGAATCAAGTAAATAGAACATTTTGAACTTTTCAGAATCAAGTAAATAGAACATCTTAAACTTTTATAAAATGAAAACATGTAAATACAACATTTTTGTTTACCATAGAAAAGTTTCAATAAAAAGAAAATGGTGGTTTTTGCTTGGAAACAAACTGCTGCCCAAAAGCAATTCCTTCGTCCGGCCCTGGACTTTCCTTCGTAGGGCCGTAGATATTACTTTCTTGTGGAGGGCGTTATAATTTGTGAGGTAATAAATGAATTATGTATAATTAATTAATTCAATTTCTCTTTCAACTCCATTTTCGTAGATTCGTAGCCCGTTTTGTTTTGTCCGCACGCTTTTTCTTTTCCACTTTCGATTAGCATGTCTGTCTGTCTGCGGATGTCTGCCTGGATTTCCCAGTCATTGTCCGACCCCGACTTCGACACGGCGCAACGTTCACACGTGCAGTTGAATACGTTACACAAAAATGTAAAGATGCTTTTTGTTATTGTTAGACTTAAGAAGGTTAACTTAAGCGTACGTTACTGTGTATAGTAGAACGCGTTGCGTTTGCGTTGGTGTCTGTATAGCTGTCAGCCTGTCACTATACCGCTTGTAATAATTCACATATAATGGTAATGATAGTTAGATCAGCCTAATCAGATACAATTAGCTAATGTCAGTTGCTACATTGTCACATGACGCTGATTATGACTCACAATCAAATTTCTTTTCATTGTAATTGTAATTAAAGTAGTACACCCCGACCGTTTATTTTCCAGCGTACAAGTTCGTAATTTGTCCATGAATACAAAAACTTAATAATGTACTTATGATTTGGAATTTGGATGCTTTTTTAAGCATGCTGAAGAACGAAAATAGGCTATACTTTTAAGGCAGGATTTTTTGTGCTGATGTCAAAATCAAAATAGGCTGGCATTATTACATTATTATACAAAGCTGTGTTGTTAGCTGTCGTGTACCACTTTAATTGCAAGAAGCTTTTTTACAATAATTGAAAGTGGAAAAAAATCCCGGAATATATGTACGGTTTTTGAAGCAGTCAAAATTAGACGATGTACTTATATATCACCGTATTTCCCTATTCTGAACTCCCAACCCAGTGTACTAGTACAGGAAATATGTGTTATTTAAGGTTTAAAATAGGGAAAAAAACTATCTTTATGCCTTTTAGAAAATGTTGGTTGCTATACAATTTATACATTTTAAAATCTGCAAAACTTTATTTTTACATCATTTTTAAATCTGCAAAACTTTTTTATTTGCATCATTTTTAAATGTGAAAACCTTTATTTTTGCATTATTTTAACATCTGCAAAACTTTTATTTTTACATCATTTTCAAATCTGCAAAAACTTTTTATTACGCCATTTTTAAATCTGCAAATCTTTTATTTTTACATCATTTTTAAATCTGCAAAACATTAATTTGACGTCAATTTTAAATCTGCAAATATTTTATTTTTACGTGATTTTTAAAGTGCAAAATAAATTATTTAAAATCATTTGAAGCAACAAACTGCGCTATGTACATTTTTGAAATGTGTAAATACACAATATTTACAGTTGGCATTTGCTTGAAAATACATAATAGGATAAAAACGCTTTTTTCTATGGTGTAATTAACGCTTTTAAACCTTTTCCAAAGTGCAGAAATTCATTATTTAAAGATTGCTAAGAACATACAAAAATTATTTTCTATTCATTTAACATGTACACATTTTTAACATAAATGTTTTTTGACTTTCCATGATATTTTTTGATAGTGCATCATGCATAGTGCAAAAAGGTGCGACATTTACACGAAGTTTGTGATTATTAGGTAATTAGAATAATAATAAAATACTTTTTGAAGCATAAAGTTCCCAGTTACTTTGATTGCTTTTGATTTTAAAAATACTTTTAAGGCAGGTTTATATGTATTATGTCTTGTTTTCATTCTTCGATGGCACTTATTCTGCTAGGCATAAAGTTTTCCTTTAAATTTAATGATATTTAGGAATTATTTGTCAATAATTTAAAAATATTATTAATTCTAATTAAATTCATATTTAAGATTGGCGCCAAAGTTTATAAAAAACTAATCCAAGAAGAAAGAACTCGTCATTAGTTTAAGTAGTAACACAGTTTGTATAGCACAAGGGCTGAATTATTATGTAATTGTAAAGTTTGTATTGTCCAAGAAATTCAAACTATATAGTAAAGAGAGACACAGTGTTTGCGTTGTTCCGGTGACAAGGACATTGCATGGACCATCATTTAATCTTCATAAAAGTCGACTTTTTTCCTTTTCCTTTCCTTCATCTCCCACAAGAATCGCCTTTAAGTATTTTACTTTTGACTTTTGATCATCTAACTTTTGCTTGTGTCTCCAGTGCCAGTCAAATTACCATTTTGAATTTGAATTTTACAAATGAAACTAATGAAAGTGTCTTTGTGTGTCTGAATTCAAATTTGAATCTTTTCTCAATTAGGTACATACACATAAGTATCTCGGACTAATCGTACATGAGTCTCACAGAGATAATTCAATGTAATAAAAATCCATGACATAAACCACGTGTGTACTATTAGTTTAGTATATAACGCTATTACATCCTTTAGTCTGCAGTATATGCCATATAAACCGTATGCTTAACTGTACGTGTATGTATATGGCCGTTTGACGCTGTTGAACTGTCAGCCAGTGTTTACATTGGACGTAGACGTAGGTACAATAAATACATTACTATGCAATAAACCTTTTTTTTTCCTACGATTTAACGAGAAAGATTTGACATGGTGTATGACATGACTTTTGAACTTTTGACATGAAACATTCGACATTTGACATTTTACAGAAAAAATGTCATGATTCGTGACGGCCAAACTACCAACACCAACACCTCCTTTTTTTGGAGGCTCCATTATTATCGTAATCGAAATCAAGTACGTATTTTGTACCAAGACCGTATTACCATTACCATTAATATAGTATCTGCATATAACACTATATACTTTTATACAGACGCATTAAGTATATTATTATGTGTTGCATGGCTTCATAGAGATGCAAGTTAAAGGTAGTGCGTTACAGTTTGTAAATTCAAAATATTCTAACTACTAAGTAATTTTTTTTCGGGCTATTTTGAAGTACGGATTCAATTATTCAGGCTGATTCTAAATTCTAGAGTACAAATTAGACTATCTACACAAGATTTTTATTGAGTGCAAAATCTTATAATTATACAAATTACATGTTTTTGAAAGTATAAAATACAATATTTACTACGTTTTTTTAAAAATGTGAAAAAAGCATTATTTGCATCTTTTGAAATAAGCTGAATGCTTCATATTTACACATTTTTAAAACATCAAAACAAGGTATGTACGTATTTCTGGAGGTGCAAAATGTGATAATTTGTAACTTTTTTAAAATTGTGAAATATTCTGTTTGTTTCTTTTTGAAAGTGCAAAACATGTTATTTACGGATTTTTAAAGCACACAATCAGAAATAATAATCGGACATTTTTTATTGTGCAAAAAAACACTGTACAAGGTGATCTGTACTCTGTGCATACCAATCAGTATTTAAATTTTCACGATGTACAGGTTTAAATTAACTTTCAGAATTAGAAGGAACCATACAATCTGCTACCGATGCCGATACTAATTTCAAAAAAATACAATTAGATAGCACATTTTGATTTTAACATACAGGCAGTCGGGATTGCTTATTTTTATACTTGAAAGATGACGCATATATTACGCTGATGTACTGATAGATTTACAACAGAGTGTGGTCTCTTTCCTGCTGTGGTTCTATGTAATGGTGATAAAATAGTAATAGTATAATTACTCTGCCTTTCAGCTCAACGTTGGGTGCTCTGATGCTCTGTGCTCTGTGGATCTTGTGGAGGGTTCAAAAAGTTTGAAATTGACAGCATCTACTTAACTTCTCATTGTGGTTTCATCTTTTTATGTTCCCACCTTTCATTCTTGCTCCCAGCTTCAGGATTCTGATGGTCTTCAAATGTTCAAACAGATATTCATAATAATAAAATGTGTATAACTCTGTTGTTAGTTTGTTCTGGGTGCTTGTATATTAGTAGCCCTGTGTATTATGCCCTCAGCATATCGTCTTTTAAACTCAAACTTAAACTTCTCCTGCTGCTACGTACTTACGGTTCGATTTGGGCACAGGGCCGGATAATGCGGCCAGCGCAGGGAGCCCCCGCTGCCTGACTTTTCAAAAACATGTAAATACAACATTTTGCAACTTTCAAAAATATGTATAACGAATATTTTGACTTTTCAAAAACATGCAAAATAAACATTTTTGTACATTTCAACAACATGAAAATAAAACATTTCCCACGTTTCTCAAAACATGTAAATAGAACATTTTGAGATTTTCTGAAACATGTAAATACAGCACCATAGAAAATCACCAATAAAATCAAAATGGTGGTTTTTGTATGGAAACAAATTGCTGCCTAAAAGCAATTCCTTCGTCCGGCCCTGCTTGGGCATTTACATTCAGATTGAACTTGGGTGTTGAGACTGAATAGTTTTGCTTTATTCAGTGAATTGCTAGACGAGGACGAGACAGGTGAGAAGGTGGAACATTTGGGCGGATCATGGATTGTCACCCGCCACATTACTTCACATCAAAGTCACCTCACAATTTCATTCATACTTGAGACATACAGGTACACACATACATATTTACATACATTCTTTTTTTTTCATATTTTTCAATTTTTCAATTTTTATTCTTCGCTTTCATCTCCTCTCTCCTGTGTGTAGAATAATACAGAGACATAGACTGGCTATGGTTACAGGGTTAGGGCAATAAGGCAAGCAATTTCAGGTAATGATAAAATACAATATAGCATTAGTTCGTATTGTAGGTATTGGTGTGGTTCATTGTTGCTGCAATTTTTCAATTTGTATTATGTTTTTTTTTGTATATTTGCATTCTATTTATTTTTGTTTATTTTAAATGACAAATTATTACATGCTAAATTTTAAATTGAAATATTTTATTTTAAATGAAAAATTATATACTATTAATTAGATACTCTTCGTCTGTGAAGAACCAAAATGACCCATATCCTATTTAAGCAAGAATCAAAATGAGCTATGTCATGAAAATTAAATGAGAAATATGCTTAAAATGTTAATTAAGAGTTTTTGAAAAGGTGTAAAAGTTTTTATTTACATGCATTTAAAAAAAGTAAAATGTTCTAATAATTCCATGTTTTCGAAAAGGTGCAAAATGTTTTAATTCAATGTTTTCGAAAAGTGAAAAATTATTTAATTCCATGTTTTCGAAAAGGTGCAAAATTTTCTAATTAAATATTTTTGAAAAGTGCAAAATGTTCTATTAAAATTCTCTCAAGACATATTTGAATATTTTTGTATATTGTTAATATTGGGTTTAGCTAAAAATAGATATGGGTCATTTTGGTTCCTCACACACGATATATTTGTTCCAAAGATAAAAATTTATGAATTTCTACAAAATAATTAATTTCTACATCCGTATTTGCTCATTTCATTTACTCATAGTTCCCTATAACGAATGGCAACTGCGCCTTTGAATATTTCTAAAATACACAAAATAATCATCTATCGTTAGCTATCGTCTGCCTCATGTGTCTGCAGCAATCCTATATTTTGACTAATAAATTCCATTCCATTATAATCTTATGAAATAGTAGAAATAGAAAAATGCACCCATAACGCAAACTACTTTACATTACGTTGTTGACGAACGACACAGTTGACCAAGACGCATGTAATAGACAGAAACAAAAATTCAAATTACAGTAAAAAAATTACAATTACTTAGTCTTTTCTTGTACTTTACTTATACTTTATGCAGTGATCAGATATCAAGATGAGAGATACACTGACTATATAAAACTGAATCTTAACAATACTCCTGCCTATATGGGTACAATACTATACAATGCAATTTTTCACTGGGTCCTACCTTTGTCATTTAAACGTGAGCATTATCATAAGGACTAATAAACTTAAAAATACAAACTAAAATAATTTAAATTTAAATTGGCTACGTGGACCTTCTGTGAGAGGGTGACGATGAATGTGAGTCTCACTCCGACGGCGACGACTGCTGAATGAAGCAAAACTTATAGCTTCAGTTTCAGTAATGAAGGTATACCTTATGGAGTACATACCTTGAGTCAAGTAATTTAATAGAAAAATCTGCAGTATATTTTATAATATCGTCTGTGAAGAACCAAATGACCCATATCCAATTTAAGCTACAATCAGAATGAAGTATGTCATAAAGACAAAGTGAAAAACATCCGTAAAATGTTAATTAAGAGTTTTTAAAAGGCGTCAAATGCTGTATTTACATGTTTTTGAAAAGGTGCAAAATCTTTTAAGTCCATGTATTCCAAAAGGTGCAAAACATTTTAATTCCATGTTTTTGAAAAGGTTCAAAATGTTCTATTTCAATGATTTTGAAATTTATAAAATGTTCTATTTACATGTTTTTGAAAAGTTTAAAATTTTCTATTTCAATGATTTTTAAAAGTGTAAAATGTTGTATTTACATATTTTTGAAAAGTGCTAAATGTTCTATTTAAATGCGCTCGAGACATATTTGAATATTTTTGTAGATAGTGGTTATTGCGTTTTTAGCTAAAAATGGATATGGGTCATTTTGGTTCTTCACAGACGATATGCACCACACGTCGAGTAAAGTATACGCACAAAAATATTCTATTGTTATTACTCAAAGTCAAAGTCAATGAGGCCTCAATTTCAAAAATTTCAATACTTGTTTCCAAGTTTCCATACAGAGACATGCACACTTACCATAGGTACGTACTACGAACGTTGAGGGGACGAACTGGCATCCATGCCGCGATTCTCTTCTCACTTTCTACTTACGATACATCATACATCATATTGCTTTGTTCATAGCTTCAGCTTTCAGCTTCGGTCTTCAAAGGTTATAAAATTCAAAGTTTTATTTAGTAAGACAGTAATAGGAAATGAGTTAATAGACGAGACAGGTGTGTTTGTGCTTCCATATGCATTACGATACCTTTCCTACAAATAATTGTAATCATATCGTATAAGTGGCAAGGCGAAGGGAAAGTACATGGGTATATCTTTCTACACAGGCTTATACTAGCAAAGACTATATACCCTATCAATTTGTAGGTAGTATAGATATAGAGTATAGGGCCTGGTCATACATTGTAGGCAGGTTCTTCTGGCTCTGGCACTTTATGTAAACGAAAAACTGATTATGAAATCAAAAGCCCGTATGGTTAATATGTTGATGGTTTGCTTAGCTTTTTTCCTTATTTTTTTGAGCCTCTCGTTCTCGTGTAGGTTATCTCACTGATTTTTTTTATCCAGAAAATTCAGTGCCAGTGTCAATATAATACAGTAACGCATATCGTTTGTGAAGAACCAAAATGACCCATATCCATTTGTAGCTAAAATCAATATCCACTATCTACAAAAATATTGAAACATGTCTTGAAAGCATTTAAATAAAATATTTTACAATTTTCAAAAATATGCAAATGGAACATTTTACAGTTTTTGTAAACGTGTAAATCGAACGTATACAGTTTTTTTAACATCGAACATTTTGTAGCTTTTCAAAAACATGGAATTAGAACATTTTGCACCTTTTAAAAACATGTAAATGAAACATTTTGCACCTTTTTAAAAACATGTAAATGAAACATTTTGCACCTTTTTAAAAATATGTAAATGAAACATTTTGCACTTTTCAAAAACATATAAATGAAACATTTTGCACTTTTCAAAAACATGTAAATAGAACACTTTACACTTTTCAAAAACAGGCAAATAAATTTTTTCTTACATTTCAAAAGTATGCAAATAAAACATTTAACACTTTTCTCAAAACGGAACAAAATGGAACATTTTACAATTTTTCAAAAACTCTTAAATTAAACATTTTACGCATGTTTCCTATTTTGATTTCAGTCATAGCTCATTTTGATTCCTAGCTTAAATTGGATATGGGTCATTTTGGTTCTTTACAGACGATATAGATTTTACATAGAGGATTCGTATCGGCATCGGTGTAACTTGAGAGACTTATGGGCATAGTAGAAAATTCATTATTCATAAATACAGAACAGTAGGGATATTCAGTTTCAGTTTTCTACACAGACCAGCGCCAGCGCCAGACAGTAGTGGCTAATTCTGTATAACAACAAATAAGCTGTAAGAAGCCAAAATACTTTGAGACTGAAGAAGGATCCAGTACCATAGCTCCAAGTTGTTGACTGGAAAGTTAAGATGCTGGGATGCTGACTGGACTTACTTGGCCTGCCTATGCCTTATCCAGTACAATGCAATGTATGAAGTATGTTATAATATGAATATATGAACTAAGATGGTTATGGTTATGCTAGGTATAATAAGTGTATATAATAAGCACTCGAGTATTTAACTTGATTTTTATTTTTCATGCATGCTTTTAGCTGAGCTAAGAACTGACTTGTGAGTTGAGGTGATGTGATGCGATGTGATCTTTATTTTGTTTGCTTCACCTTCTTCTTTTTCTATCCTTCCCTTTTTTGAACATCTACATCCGCTCCATGCATCTCCATGCGTCGAGATGACTCTGTGACTCTCACTAACGATAACGATGAGTGAGGTGCTTTGAGTTTTGAGTGAGTTCTACCGTCCACCACCACCACCACTCACTACAGTAAATCAGACAGAGTCTTAAAAAATCTAAATGCACCAGCACCACCACCACCAGGGCCAGGATCAGCTAACTCCCGCGCTATATATCATAGGACTTAGGACTTTCAGCTCCATCCGTATAACACTATTGACTTCTTGACAGACTGCATAGAGATGGAGAACCATAACCTCTTCTCTCTACTCTACACTGTACAGTTCCTCTCACAAAGAATTCAGAACTCAAAAGAAATTTTTCTTAAAGGCAGTTCGTGTGTAGTTATAGTGTAGTTACGTAAGAAGGAATGCAGAAAGAAGGTATGAAAGTATGGACCGGCCAGACCAGGCTCAGCCCCACACTCCACACTACTTAAGCATGTGTACACAAGGAAGGAAGCTTCACGTTCCATAATTTCTACGTTCAGGGCCGGATAATGTGGCCAGCGCAGGCAGCCCCCGCTGCTTGAATTTTTTTAAAACATGTAAATGGAACATTTTGTACTTTTCAAAAATATGTAAAAAGAATATTTTGCCTTTTCAAAAACATACAAATAATTTTTTTTTTTACATTTCAAAAAGATGGAAATAAAAAATTTCCCACGTTTCTCAAAACATGTAAATAGAACAATTTGCACTTTTCTGAATCAAGTAATAAGAACATTTTGCACTTTTCTAAACCATGTAAATAGAACATTTTGCTTTGTCAAAGAAAACCATCAATAAAATCAAAATGGTGGTTTTTGTATGGAAAAAAATTGCTGCCCAAAAGTAATTCTTTCGTCCGGCCCTGTCTACGTTATGTTATACGGAGTGCAGCATTTAAAGATGCAAAGTGTATCTTTATATTTGTTATTACATAGCTTTTAAATATGACGAAGACCAAAGCCAAAGCCAGTGCCAGAAGAAGGACCAGGATCAGGACCAGAACGAGGGAATTAGAAACAGAGAAACAGAGGAGCCCCTGGGGATGTAACATTTAAAATTACATGTTTCTTTCCTTTTTGTGTGTGTCTGTTTCCCATTCAAAATATTACAATTTTCAACAATGAAATTCAACAATGAAATGAAGAGGATTGAATAATGTGAAGAAAAAAAAATCGAGTACTATCTTACACAGTTTTAATGTTGGTGTTTTCCTATCATGCACTTCCCGATTTCGATTTCGATTTTCAGATCGAGTCCTTGAGCATTTTGAAAGGTTTGATCATCGCATCGGTTTTATATCAATAAAAATGTGGGGATTGTTTATGAAGAGTCAATACCCGACGTCAGGAATTTTGGGAGGAAAGCTACGTAAAGGGACAAGTTTAGGGTAGAGAGCGTTTTTAAGAATTCAATTAAGTAAATACATACATAGAACATTTTTCACTTTTTAAAGCGACGCTTTTATCGTTAATTAAAAATATTTTTTGGGACCTTGGGAAACACTTTTAAGTTGGAATAATTTACAATTTTTGAGAAAACAGTTTTAGAAAAATCTGGTGTTTTTTAAAAAATATTTCGCACGCTTTAGTCCGAGCCGATTTTTCGTTTAAATTTGGATGTTTTTGCAAACACTTTGTTGAGCGATTTTGCATTTTTTTCAAGACATGCACTAAGAAGACATGCACGTTTTATAAAACCTCTGCTATGAGAATATTTTTGAAATTCTGAAAACATGCACACTTCGTATGTTGCACTCTGTAGCAAGGCCGGATGAAGGAATTGCTTTTAGGCAGCAATTTTTTTCCGTACAAAGACAAAAACAACTATTTGGATTTTATTAATCAGCAGTTTCAATCAAAGTTTAAAATGCCCTTTTTACTTTATTCAAAGAAATGCAAAATCTTCTATTTACATGTTTTGCGAAATGCGTTAAATATTTTATTTGCATGTTTTTGAAATATGTAAAAAAAATTTATTTGCATGTTTTTGAAAAGTCGAAATATTCTTTTTACATATTTTTTAAAAGTGCAAAGTGTTCCATTTAAATATTTTTTTTAAATTCAGCTCAATTTCTAAAAAAAAACATAATTGATTTCCTATTGTATACCAAAGATTAATAATGCTTTTATTATTTTTAAAACATCACACTCGCACCAATAGTACATAGCAGACAGTATTGCATCTTCAACGATAAAAAATACCAATTCTTATTGAATATTGTAATTTACCAAGTTTTAAAAGTGTTACGTAATTCCACGAGACAAGAAGAGCATTAGAGTATTTAGTGTAGTAAGTAGTACATACGTACATAGGTATGTACATGTGAACAGTAATTTCCCATGCAAATTTAATTTTACTTCATAAACAGTAATAAACACTGTAGTAATACATAAGGTTGTACATAGTGTGCATGTGGCATCTCTCGCTCCACTATAAACCCCCTTAACATGGAGGTAGGTACCTTACGTGACCAACAACGTCTGACTACTGAATGAATTTCAAGAAGCAGTAGCTGAGATGAAGACGAAGAAGAAGAAGAAGAAGAAGAAGCTCATCCTCAAATCAAATGAAGATGCTTTGAAACGGTTGATTCGATTTTGATTTCAATCCTTTACTGTGTAATTACAGAGTGTAATTGATTCACAGTCCTAATCAAAATCAACCTCTAGCCTTCTCTCCTATGCTTTAGTCTCTATAGCTGGAACGTGTAGTACAAAAACTACATGCATATAATAATATAATGCATATACACTCCATTTTACTGATAGATGTGTAAAGTTAAGGAAATCATACAGAGTATGCGTACGAATTATGAATTAAGAATTTGATTACAATTTTCATTACAAGCAACAAAATATCCCAGTGATCCCACACAAAAACCAAAAAATCAAAAATCAGAATCAACAATCAATAACGTGTAATTAAAACTTTCTACAGTACAATTACCAAAAACAAATAAAAACTACAAACAAGGAAAATGTTTCATGAACGTACATACCTATCTACCTACCTACCTACTCATGACGTGTTAAACCAGAAATCAGAAAAGAAGGGTTAAAATATCTGTATGAAGGATTATTATAGCAATAGCCAGAAATTATCTGGAAATATAAGATAATCAAAAATACAGGGTGGGACGTACACTGCCACACTCCAAATAGTTTTTGCCCTTTCTCATCGTGGGTTATAAAATCCAAACTGGTAAAAGACTCTTGTAACAAGTAACACATCAAAAGAATACATAATTTTATAGGTATTTTTTAAACCTAAAAATTGTAGACTTTTTTTTTAGTTTTTGTAAAACTTTATAATAATGCCCTCGCAAAAAAAAGATATAGATCATAATTAATTTTATTTTGAACTTTTTGAAATGTTTCTAACCAAGTTTTTTTGTTTTTGTGGGTCAATTTAAGTTTAGTCCTTTACGAGAGAGCACTGTCCGGACATAGTGCACACATACAGTCATCAAAAATTTAGTGTAAAACTACGTATGTAATCTGGAAAAGTTTTGACAAATAATGCGCTTTTAGCTAGTTGTCCCATTTTGTCACTGTCCTTAATCCAATTAAATGGCAGAGTTACCCAACAAATTTCCCAAGATTTATCTTTATTCTAGTATATTACTTGCCATATGGCCGGATAGTGCGGACAGTGTAGGTAGCCCCCGCTGCTTTAATTTTCTCAAAACATGTAAATGGAACATTTTGCAATTTTCAAAAATATGTAAAACGGATATTTTGACTTTTTCAAAACATGGGTGAATAAAACAATTTGCACTGTTCAAAAACATGTAAAAAGAACATTTTTAACTTTTTAAAAACATGCAAATAAAAAATTCAACACTTTTCAAAAACATGTAAATAGAACATTTTGAACTTTTCACAAACATGCAAATAAAAAATGTAACACTTTTCAAAAACATGTAAATAGAACATTTTGAACTTTTCACAAACATGCAAATAAAAAATGTAACACTTTTCAAAAACATGTAAATAGAACAATTTGAACTTTTCAACAAATGGGTAAATAAAACAATTTGTAATTTTCAAAACCATGCAAATAAAAAATTTAACACTTTTCTTAAAACATGTAAATTGAACATTTTAAACTTTTCTAAAAACTTGTAAATACAATATTTTGGTTTGCCAAAGATAATCATCAATAAAATCAAAATGGTGGTTTTTGTACGGTAACAAATTGCTACCTAAAATCAATTCCATCCGTTTCAGTCCAGCCCTGTTACTTGCTGCAATAGGCTTTTAAGTGTGTGGATTTTATAACCAATCGCAGAAAGTGCCAAAAAGACCAGCGGCCCACCCTGTATACATGTCCAGAAATAAATATATTCAAATATTCTAATTTATACATTAGATTACATAGCATATAGCTAAAAATGACAACGCGAACAAAAAGGATGCGTTTATTATTACACTACACAGATATCGGACACACAAAAAAAGGCTAAGCATCTAAATATGATAGCGGTGTGTGATGTTGATGTGATGGTAGGGGTGGTGGTGGTTGTTGCTGCAAATTTAAGTACATAGCGGCTGATATGGCGTCCAAATGGAAATCCAATCCCAAGGGTAACAACGGCAACTAAAAAAAAGAAAAAGAAAACGATAATATTAATTATTGATTTTGATACACTGTAAATTCACATACAAAAATTCCGGTTCCAGTCTCAGTCCCATTATCGACCTATAGGGGAATAGAGCCAACGTCCAGCACAATCGCATTTTTCTAGCGTGAGATAAGAAAGGATGACAACGACAACGCAACGATAAGATATGACAGACAACTCGACACACACACACACACTACTACTACTACTACTAAAAATTTACATTAAATTTCACACTATACAAAACAACATTCATTAGAGTATCATAGTGACTCTCAGACAGGATCAGGATCAGAGAAAAGCTCTTTCCTTGTTTTATGATAATTTATGCATATGGGTACATAGTTCATTATTCTGTTTGCTGGAACTGCTATCTATTATTGTAATAATTGTATATTAATTGACTTGGAATAATATTTATACGTCTCTCTATACGCATATACACAGACAAACAAAAATTATTCAAAAATTAACACTTCAATCTCAACTTGAATTGAATTGCATTCCCTATGGTGTACGAGAGATACTGATAAAAAATGACAAATGAAAAGTAGACCCTCTCGTGTCAGAGCCAAGCCACACACTGTATGACTAATACATACCTCTTGTCTATCCTACCTAATTACATAATTTCTAGAGTGTGTGTGTCTACACTGCAACGAGAACTTTATTGTCACAACCGATATGCATACGCACTACAAATGCTATGTATTATAAGGCTTCTACTACACAAAAATATGCACTTTGTGCCTTCTGCGCTGTCACATGATCTTAATTGAAATTCGAATTAAAAATCCAGGTGAGCCTCAAGAACATGGACCACCACAAATACCAGGTAAATGCATAATAATTACAGACCTATACCGCGGCTATACCTATATAGCCGTGAAACGTGACCCTACGTCCCTGTCCCTGTCCCTGTCCCTGTCCTGACCTGTCGTGTGCACTCCGCTGTTCGTTTTGATTATCAGTACTCAGGGCCGGACGAAGGAATTGCTTTTAGGCAGGAAGTTTTTTCCATACAAAAACCAACATTTTGATTTTATTGAAAGTTTTCTTTGGTAAATCAAAATGTTGTATTTACACTCTTTAGAAAAGTTCAAAGTGTGCTATTTACATGATTCAGAAAAGTGCAAATTGTTCTATTTACATGTTTTGAGAAAAGTGGAAATTGTTTTATTTCCATGTTTTTGAAATGTACAAAACTTTTTATTTGCATGTTTTTTAAAAGTCAAAATATTCTTTTTTACATGTTTTTGAAAAGTGCAAAATTTTCTATTTACATGTTTTTTTGAAAATTCAAGCAGCGGGGGCTGCCTGCGCTGACCGTATTATCCGGTCCTGTCAGTACTGCAGACTGCAGAGACTCGTCTTTCTTTTCCTCTCTCGTTTTTGTGAATAGAAAAGACGTTTTTGACTGTGACAGTCAAAGTCTGTCTCTCTGTTTGCGTGTGTCATGTTCTTCTTCGAATTTAAGAATAGAAAGAACCTGTCCAGTATCTTCCCATATCTCAAACACCAACACCAACACCCATAGGACAGATCCAAAATCCAGAATCCAGCCAACAACAATATCTCCGTAATATGCAACAATGGTGCAAGACGAATCGGAACATTATGTAGGTACCTCAATCTCCATTGTCCACGTCCATTACACGAGGGAATTACTACATCGTATAGGCAGATGAGTGACTCTATAATTGACTATTAGGCTCAATTTAATACAGAGACACAGAGACAGATATGATGCTATTAGTATTTAGTATTGCATTAGGCTTATCAAAAATGTTGAGCAAGTTACGGCGAGGAAATGCTACAAGAGCCTAAACAACCTGCCACCCTTGATACTGATACTGGTCCAGGTAACTAAGCGCACCGTCTGTCCTCTGATTAAACGCGGGTCCATATGATAAATGATAGGGCGAGGAGTTTGAATAGTAGACGGGTGTACTATTAGTCGAAATACGGTAAATTTGGTTTTGGTCTAACAATACCCAGAGAGAGAGCCGAGCCTCCTCCAGCCCGGTCCTTTTTGTACATGTAATGTGTGATGTGACGGATCTGTGGATTTATACGTCTATAATTATATAATGGCCACAACAAGGTGTAAAAGTGTAAATGTTGAGTCGTAGGGCATATGGCCTATAGCAAGCGAGCGAGCCCAAAGGAGAAATCCAAATTCCTGACTCACTGTAGACTCACACACACACAGTCACTCACTCATAGGGAGATAGATACATTAGCCTTTACCACCGCATCCCATTGCATCGCACTGCACTGCATCACACATTAATATACACTCACAGTTCCCAGTTTCCCAGTGTTGAATTGGCTCTGATACTTTTGTACTTACGGAGACAGAGAATGAGGAAGGGAAGACGTCCAAGTCCAGCTCCAGCGTCAAGAGTACACAGAGCACTGGCTTTACTTGAATAGAAGTATAAAAAGAAACCACGTATTACATGCATAGCTATAGGTAGGCTTCGTCTTTTTATCTCTCCATCATTTAGCATGGGAGATGGGACTCTCAGTAAAGCTGTGCATAGATGCTAAGTAAGTTGGTACTGGTATTGGTATTGATATTGGGAAGGCATGGCATGGCATGGCATGGCATGGGGAGCTCATTGTGCCTTGTGAAGTTGAGTTGAAGTTGAGACGAGAACGGGAAAGAAGAGAGTGAATTCGAATTCGAATTCGACTGGGAAGCTCAAGTGAACTGCTCACTCTTCAGACTTTAGTCGGCTGACTCTGCTCGCCGAGTCAAGTCAAGTCCTTTTTCCGTTCCGATTCTTTTCATCAAACAAAAAATCATCAAAATTCATAATACCGTATTACCCATACACACTCTTGAAAAATTTAAATTCACATATTACTTACTAACAGTTCTTCTTATACCTTGTCTCAAAATATAAAATAAAAAATAATCTATATAAAAAAAGTCTCTCTTTCTTTGTTTGTACGTCAGTACACCATACCACTGACTCATGAAATCTATCTCTCTATTATTATTGAGGTGAAAATTGTGAACTGTAGAAAACTGCGTTGGCAAAAATTAAACTGTGTGCAAAAAAATATTTATATCTATATACTGGAAATGGGAAGGGAGGTTTTTTAAATGTGTGTTATATATATGATTTTCTCATTTGTAAAAAAAACTAATATAAAAATAAGCAAAACTTTTTAATTTTTGGTTGGTAGATTTTTTTTTTCAAAATATTTCAAAGTAATATACAAAAAATTCTGCACTGTCGTCTTGTTTGATTTAATTTTCGTTTATATTTTCCATTCAGTTTCAATGAGCAGAATTCGTATAATTTCTAATGCAGATAAATTATTTTATAATGTATAATAATATAGTAGATGAGATGTTTGGTTTTTGATTTTAATCTTTTTGAAATACATTTCTTTACATAATTTGGAAGAGAATAAAAACTCTTTCTTAAAACTTGTTCTTTGATTCTTCTCAGATGTGACTGGAATTATGAATTATTAAATGAAGAAGTGAATGCTGTACAAGCGCATAATACAGCTGTGTGTTCCTCTGTTTTTTTCGTGTATTTTCGGCAAATTTTATTTTTAAAATTTAAATGCGCGGACCCCCAACAACAACAAGATCAGCTCTCGTTATTAGTAATTTTTACAAGTAGATGAACAAGTCGTGTAATAATTATTATTTCTATTTCTCACAAGTCTGAGAGACCCGGCAGTCATAGGCCAAGCCAAGAGTCAAGTGGCCACTACTGGACGAAGGTATGTCATAAATTTAAATTTTAAATTGTAATTTTATGCTCATGTAGATATACATACCCAGTGAGAGGGAACTGTGAAAATTTTAAATTTTAAATTTTAAATGGGAATTTGTACAACTGCCAAAAGAGAGAAAAAATTCACACGCAGGTGAACATAGGAAAGTATAAGCATAGTTATATTGGGATAATTAAATGTATAATTATAACAAGAGAGAGAGAGAGAGAGAGATGCTGGTACTTTTAGTTACTCCACGATTAGCGTTAGTTATGTATAAGGGTGCTATCCAGACTGCAGGACATTATTATGCATGAGAGTTTCCTCCATGTTTTTGTGTATCTATATCTATTGGGGGTAATCTAATTGGTGGCGAATTTTTACGCATGGATTACTTTTCTGATAGATATAGGTAGTAGGTACGTCACCCTTACTGTCCACCGGTCCGGTCGTTTCTGAATCTCACTATGGTTCTGAATGTACATAGGTGTAGGTATGTAGCGTTTGTCTGGGCCTCTGGGCCTGTCTACCGATTTTCTGGTTCTACTTACAAATTCTATTGTTTTAAGTATTTAAAGCTTAAAAGGGATACTAACAGAGCTGGAATGTGTACATAAATATTTGATTAAATTAGATTACATTAAGCCTTTATGCCTTTCGAGGCTGCGATATTTGAGTAATTTATTGATTTGATAGAACACTGTGTATAGGAAAAGTGGAACAAAATGAGAGCTTATTGTCAAAAGTAAACTCTTCGCTTGAATAATGTGTGTAGCCTTTCGTCATATTGCACTAATAATAATTTATTTACAATGTGAGCTTAGGTGATATTCTGTCATTTTAATTAAAATGACTCTTCTCATACATTTTTGATTAATTTACTTGACAACATTTTGAAAAGGACCTACGAGTAGAAAAACACGATCAAGGTGTAGACAGCAGATTATTAATTGAATCTGCTTGAATTCTTGAATTTAAAATAGCCAATAATGTCTCAGTTTACAATTCACAATAATTTTTCAAACAAAAATGTTTTAAAATAGTTAGTGATAATTTACAATGTTTTGTAGTAGTATTTTTAGATAGTATATAATATGTGGCAGTTCTGAACCATCTTTTAAAATTTTGTATTTAAATCTTAAATCAAAATTATCGTTTTTGAATATTTGTAGAATTTATACTGTTTTTAAATAGGTAATTAGTGTCGTATGATTCTGATGAAGTGATATTTTTTCCCTTTTAGAAATGGGAAAATATTTTCTTTCTAGGAGTAAATTTTAAATTCTCCCATTCGCAAAATTCAAAAATGTAAATTTTAAATGATTTTTTGCTTGTCTTTGTCAGTGTTTTTATTTTAATTTTTTTACAGTCTACAAAAATAAGTTTTTGCCATAATTAATTAATGTATGTAACTAGCTTGATCCTAAAGTCTTGACGCCAATCACATATCGTCATCGTTATTGAGCAGGAAAAATGTCCCAACTACAATTTTGGCAAATAGCAAATTGTTCCACGTACAAACCTACTTAAAAGAAAATTTGCTCATCTACATTTCTAGGTAATTCAAACAAGTTATGTGATCCTTCAAAAAATTACGCATTTCAAGTTCGACCACTTCGGTTTGGCTTTATTTTTTAAAGTATTTTTTGTGCATCGGTTTGGTTCGGTTCGGTTCACTTTCCTAGTTTTTTTCAAAATTATAGTTAGACAATTTTGCTTCTGCAGTTGAAAAGTTTTAAAACAAAAATAAATACGAACAGATTGTTGCCTTTAAAAATATTAGCGGTGTTCAATATCACATATTATATCGTAATATAGCATTCCATTTTGAAGCTATAGATGATCTCGCTATTTAAGAAAGAATGTAAAGAATGGCTATATAGTCTGAGTCTGTATAGCAGAAGTTTCTTAAGAAAAGTTTAAAGAACTGACGGAATCTCTGAAGCCGAAGCCGAAGCTGACCAGGTGGGCTCATTAATGAAGTACGAGCCACTTGGTACGTTCTTCGGCTTCGGCTTCGTCTTCGTGGTCCTTGTCTTGAGTTACATGTATTTTGTAAGAAATGTAACCGATCCTATGATCTATAGTGATCTGATCTGATTCCCATTTCAATTCCGATTCCGATTCCGATCCTATTCATCGCACACACTCTCCCCAAAAAAAAGAACAAAGGACAAGTGGAAGGATATATAGGCGAGAGAGGACAGAGAAAGAGATCCGCTCTCTCTCTGTCTGTCTATGTAACTCTTCCAAGATCAAGATGAAAGAGACAGAGAGATCGAAGAGAGTTATTTTAAAACTCTGATGCTATGGTTCTGGTTCTGGTTACTGTTACTGTACTGGATCATCCAAAGGATCTCATAACATCTTTGTACAGACATATGCACTCACACACACCATTATCCCAGGCGGTGTCGGCTTCATTCCCCACCACCACTTTTAAGCGGACACAGTCACACTCTTGTTAGTTGTTAGTTCTTATACAGAGACACCCAATCCATGACATGACACGATGGCCGAGTAACAAGTTACAAAATACAATACAAAATAACTATGACTACCTCTCCGACTCTTCGACAGATTTCTATCTGTACATAGCTAATGTACGCCCAATAAACGGGAACAGTATGTACAGTGCCCATATAGTTTAAAAGGAAATCTTGAAAAAAAGGCTGGAAACAATACCCGATATTACAGACAGATTTTCTTTGACAAGGAAAAATACCTGTACAGTGTACATAGACAGATAGATGATACACACAGTGACACGAAAAAAAAATTGAAATCAATAAAGAAACATGAACGTCACAGAAAACAATACAGAATCTGTGTGTGATTCTCTCCAATTAAATATCGATATCAAACAACAATAATACACACACAAAATTACTGCAACAACAACACTATACAGTACACACTACAGTACGACTACAGTACAGCATATATTTTAAGCCACGTATTTTCTATAATAAAGCAACGTAGGCACCTGAAGCGGGTATAGGTATAGCAATGTGTTCAGGGCCGGACGAAGGAATTGCTTTCAGGCAGCAATTTGTTTCCATACAAAAATCACCATTTTGATTTTATTGATGATTTTCTTTGGTAAAGTAAAATGTTGTATTTACATTTTTTTTAGAAAAGTGCAAAATTTTCTTTTTACTTGATTCAGAAAAGTAAAAAATGTTCTATTTACATATTTTGAGAAAAGTGGAAAATGTTTGATTTCCATGTTTCAATTTTATTTTTTCTGAATAAAGTTGTCTTTATATATATATTTATACAAAAAAAATTTTTTTTCATGTTTTTGAAAAGTCAAAATATTCTTTTTACAAGTTTTATAAAAGTGCAAAATGTTCCATTTACATCGTTTTTGAAAATTCAAGGAGCGGGGGCTGCATGCGCTGGCCGCATTATCTGTATCCGGTCCTGAATGTGTTGAAGGATGAAGAAAAATAATCGTAAAAGGTTGTGGGCCCAATTATTACATGGAGACAGTATGCGGTATTTAAAAAAGAAGTACTGCAAAACCTACATTAAAACGCGGGTCTCTCGTAGAATTATCAGTAGCGCCCGAGTCAACATGATTATTTTTTTAAAACAGACCGCGAATTCTCTATATTGGAAGTTTTACGGTAATCGGCATCGGCATTTGCAAAGTGCTGGCGGCACCCGTGTCAAATTCGGAATTCTACATTAACACAAATACTAATAATATTATTATTAGTTCTGTAGCAAATTAAAGCTTACCTATGTTGGTAGTTGTAGTTAAATACAAAATTTAAAAACCTAACATTACCAGGACCAGTACCAGTACCAGCATTCTACTCGCTCTACTTTTCTTTTAAAAAAACATCTCGCATTACATAACATTGCAAATAATTACCACAGAATCCGCAGAATCACTTATTATGTCATGTTTCCTTGTAATAAGTAGGAGCGGCAGAGTGCAAAAATCCAGATATAGAGCTCGAACCAAAACCGGTCATGAGCACCCACAAAAATCACACTGATAGTTCTGCTACTCACACAGTCATACAGCACCAGCACACTACTCAACAGGGCGACGGGGCGAAAGATGTTGTAGTTGTAGTAGTAAGTTATTAGTAAGTAGGAACCGTACGGAACATAAACAACAACAGCAAACAGCAACTGTCTCCCTGTCTCCTCGTCAATGTTGA
Source organism: Dicyrtomina minuta (assembly GCA_949802685.1). NCBI lineage: Eukaryota > Metazoa > Arthropoda > Collembola > Symphypleona > Dicyrtomidae > Dicyrtomina > Dicyrtomina minuta. The sequence goes on along the minus strand of OX461808.1, from coordinate 46,500,338 downwards.
GTCTTGAGTCGTCGTCGTCGTTTTCGTCAGGGAGGGAGATGAGTGTGTGTGTGTGAGTGGCTCAAATTCGAATTTCGAATGGAGCATTAGCATTCCGTAGTTTAATAATAGTCATGACATAATTACCATTACCATTACGACCATACGACTTCCACTGTACATAGGTACCCAGCACATTCTCCACTGTATATAATATGACATGGCTCGACGGCTCACAGGGCCGGACGAAGGAATTACTTCTAGGCAAGAAATTTGTTTCCATACAAAAACCACTATTTTGATTTTATTGATGGTTTTCTTTGGTAAAGCAAAATGTTCTATTTACATGTTTTAGAAAAGTTTAAAATGCCCTTTTTACTTGGTTCAAAAAAGTGCAAAATCTTCTATTTACATGTTTTGAGAAAAGTACAAAATGTTCTTTTTACTTGATTCAGGAAAGTGCAAAATATTCTATTTACATGTTTTGAGAAAAGTGGAAAATTTTCTATTTCTATGTTTTTTGAAAAGTGCAAAATCTTCTATTTACATGTTTTGAGAAAACTGGAAAATGTTGTATTTCCATGTTTTTTGAAATGTACGAAAATATTTATTTTGCATGTTTCTGAAAAGTCAAAATATTTTATTCACATATGTTTGAAAAGTGCAAAATGTTCCATTTACACGTTTTTTGAAAATTCAAGCAGCGGGGGCTGCCTATGCTGGCCACATTATCCGGCCATCACGGCTCATAATAATCATTTTAAATCTCTAACCCCGCCAAACCAAAGCATGAAACGAAACTACCTACCTACCAACTACAGATACTTTCAAATGTACGAATTACGAATACAATAATAGGACTAATATACACGAATAATAAGAGAGAGAGAGAGAGTCACCCTCGTAAACTTTTAACTTAAGAGTCAAAATGGCAATCATAAAAGATCAGAGGGAGAGAGAAAAGATAAAAAACGAGATTACTATAATATGTACGCTGAACCTGAAGGGAAAGGACCCAAAGCAAAGTCGACACGCCGAAAACCGAAGCCGAAAGTCAAAAGGTATAAAATTTTGGGCTGGAGCTGGAAATAATGCATGATGGGGCTGTGTAATTTTTTTTTTGGTTTGGTTTGGTTTAGTGGGAGAGAAGGAGAAGTGTGGTGGTTGTGTGGTGTTATATGGGTTATCGTTACGTTTACTTTTGTCTTGTGGGCTTATGTTGAAGAAGCAAGTGTGAAGAAATTAATATTTAATGACTGGACGTGGGCTGTAATATCTTTGAAATTGTAATATTTCAAACATCGCATCGTCGTCGTGGCATTCGAATTCGAATTCGTTCTCCTGACGCATTATATTGTGTGTCTTTGTCTGTAGCCTGTAGTAGAGGATTTTTTTTCCATTTTTTTTCTTGATGATCTGCTGACTGGACTCGTCCTCATGTTCATCTTCATGACTTTTGTCGTAGTCGTATAGTAATCACAAGATTATTATTTTCAATTTTAACTTTTAGCTTATGAGGAGAGCGCTCAAGAAAAAAAACGGAGTGTCCATCTCTATGGAAATATTACATATCGTCTGTGAAGAACCAAAATGACCCATATCCATTTTTAGCTAAACTCAATACCAACTATCTACAAAAATCTTCAAATTCTTGATTCTTGATTTAAATACAACATTTTGCAGTTTTGCACTTTTCAAAACTATGTAAATACTACATTTTACACTTTTTAGAAACATGAAATTAGAACATTTTGCACCTTTTCAAAAACATGTAAAAAGGACATTTTATGTTTTTCAAAAGCTCCTAATTAACATTTTACGCATGCTTTTTATTTTGTTTTTATCACATAGCTCATTTTGATTCTAGCTTATCTATGGGTTATTTTGGTTCTTCACAGACGATATACAGGAGTTACTGATAGTAGGTTACAGGTACATTTAGGTAGGTATTTGGTATAGTATAGAGTGTGTGTGTGAAGGGTGATTGTTGTTGATTTCCAAGTGGATGCTGAATTATTATTTGAATAAATTGAAGAGATGATGATGGTGATGGTGATGATGGAGAGGAAAGTGAAGCTGAGGCAGGGCCGCGACGTGTACAATTAATATTATTGTCGCGCCGCATTCTAATATCCGTACTAATGACGATGACGATTATCAACTCCGAATTGGGCAATGACCATAGTTTTAATGGTTTTGATTTTTTTTGTGAGAGAGTGGAAGAGTCCAGACATTTAGGTACCTTTTAAGATTAAATTGAGATGTAATTGTTTTTAGGTATTACTAGAAGGAATAGGGACTCTCTGCCTACGGCAGGGCTTTTTTTGAAGAGTACCTATGTTATTAGCGGTATATACATACCCACATATATCGTATTTGGAATATGTACATATGTGCAATTAGAAGATTTTGCACTTTTCAAAAAAGCGTAATTTAGAGGATTTTGCACTTTTGAAAAATGTTTAATTTAGAGGATTTTGAATTTTTCAGAAAAGTGTAATTAGAGGATTTTGCACTTTTCAAAAAAGAGTAATTTAGAGGATTTCGCACTTTTCAAAAAAGTGTAATTTTAGAGGATTTAGAATTTTTTAGATATATTTTTTTTCACATTATTTAACATATTTCAAGTACTTGTATTTCGGAAATTCTGCTTTTTTAAAATAGTGCAATATTTTACAACTTAAAAAATAATAAACACATAGCAGTTTTTTATTTAAAAAAAGTGTATTTAAAGAATTTTGCCATTTTCGACGACATGTACTACTGATATGTATGAATAATTATGTTTGTTGGACATTTTGATTTTTGTTTGCAAAGGGGCATCTATACTGTACAGAATATTTATGAAATCGACACTATCGAATGCCATTTTCTATCCATCTTATACAGATGAGATTATCAAAATAAAATGGTACTTGTCTAGTATTAGATCTTCAACAGCATTACATATGTCTATGCCCACGTGGCTCAAGTCTCGTCCTGGTCTCCAGTCTATGACAATATTTCCCGAGGAAAGACAATTAACAGTACATACAGCATCTCTCCTTCTAAAGTCTAAAGCCCATTTTAATCTTACACTATACTTCCATGTACAATATCGTCTCGTATATAGTTTCAGCCATAATTATATTTACAATTTAGATCACGAAAGACAGCTCGTATAATGAGATAAGACGGGTAATTTGAATTTATACATATTCTCAATTCTCGATGGAAATGTATATGGCGTATGGAACACTCATACATCGCCACTCTTGAATGTTGGTAGAAAGAAACGTAAAATCCAAAATTGTAAATGGTGCGAGGAAATAAATGTGTATTTAAATAGTACTGTGCAATTACCATGCAACATACACATAGATCATTACATTAGATATTATATGGAGGTACATTTTTGTAGATTATACCGGTGCCGGTTACCTGGGTAATTATATGAGTACAGATAGAACTGCAATTTTATATACACGTATGTATACTTAAGTATTTTTGTTTTTTTAACACATTACAGGAAGTATACCACTACCCGAGTATACAATTTGGCGGTGAACTTTCAGTCCGTCAAGTCAAGTCAATTCAACAGTGGTCGGGGTGCCAGTACAGCTGGAGATTGGACATTGGATTGTGTTGTGAGTCAAAGCCAGTCAGTCGGCTGAGTCCGTCCAGCCATTGGATTGGATTGAAAATTAGGCTTGGAGCGAAACTTTATGCTGAAAGAACTGTTCAATAAAAAATAATACAAAAATATAATAATAAAAAAACAACTTTAAAAAAACATCAACTTTAAAAAACACATATATACGTACAAGAACAAGTGTAAGAATTTGAATTTGGAATTCAGCATGAAGTGTACTACAGGAAGGAGACAGGGAGCCCAAGGGCTCTTCTTCCTCTTCTGTCTCAGCCTCGTCCTCACATTGGCCCAGACAAGTCCACGACAGGTCAGTTGTTATTTTATTTTTCTCCTTTGAATATTTCACCTTTTTTTTCTTCTTGTTTGGCGCAATTATCTCTGACTGAATAATAATTCTAGACTTTAGACTTTCATAAAGTCACTTCTCTTCAAGATTTATTTCCAAGATTATCATCCCGCGTCTTTTAACTTATTGTAAGGTTATCATAACTAACACTGCACTGCAGTACTGGAACTGGCTGGGAAAATCGAAAAAATCCCCGTCATAATATGTAATTATCACATTTAAGACTTTTTAGAAAATTTAAAATTACACTGCGGTTTTACAATTTCAAGGCTCATATTACAAATTACCCAAAACAACCTGGTGTCTACAAGATGCATATGGGACCATCTTTTAGAAAAAAAACATTAAAAAATTCAACACACATTTAAATGTAAATTGTACATGATATGCAACAGCACATTGTAATGTAATTTTATTGCATTTTTAATTTCAAGTTTGTACTGGAGAGATACTTTAATGTATGTGATATCAGCTCAAGAAATCGTAGCAAGAAAAAAGTGATCATATAATTTTCTTTTTTCTTTCTTTCCTTCCTTCTGCCTTCTCTTAGTCTTTCTCTCGTTTTTTTTATTCGAGTTCGAATTCGACTTCGACTTCGTCTTTATGAGCTCTATGTTCTTTGCTGATTTATGGGGATCGATTAGATCGACATCGACAATCGGCATCGCGGTATCGGCGTTGGGCTCTGTATTATGTATGTAGGTAGGTACTGTTAAGGTACAGTAGGCTATACCTATGTATTGGCACCGAGGCCGAGGCCGGGGTAGGGACTGGGACTGTGGGACTGGCGTGTGCACTGCATTAACCGCGAACGTTAAAAGTTAAACTCGACTTACGAGTTTTAGCTTTTTAGCTCTGAGCCCAACCAACAACAGTCCGAGTCCAACCAAGTCAAAGGCCAACTTTGTATTTTTTGTTATCTCCTGGTAGGTACTATCGTCGTTCCTTGTACATCGTCTCTGTTAGATTCTGTTCCGCGTGTCTATAAGCTATGCTATGGTGTATGGCTGGGAGCTATATTCAGAACTCTCTCAGAGATCATCTCTAATCTATAAAAAAAATCAAAAAATAATAATCCAACAAAAATACTGTAAAGATACTGCGGAGGAATATCGATATCTACACAATGAAGAATGTAGTTTGTAATGTTTTCTGCCCTGTTTACGGCTACGGCTACGGCCACCCTCACTATATGCTCAAGATTAGTAGGAGCGAGAGCGCTTATTTAATTTTGAATTTCTTGATTTTGAAAAATGATTCAGAGAGAATGTTATATTGATAGTATTTATATCGTTACCCCGAAAAACAGACTAACAAAGACATTACATTATTGAGCATTGAGAATTGAGAATTGAGAATTGCCGATTCCAATATCGTAATTGTATCTTTCATGGATTTCTTCTTCTTTTTCTATATTTTTTTTACTCTCGTATTCTGTATTATTCAATATTTTTTTATATCCGCGTACTATGAAGCTTTTATATATCAGTATATAGGGAACTTGAGTCTTGCTTGACTTTGATTTTTTGGGAAAAAAGCCAGAGCCGTGGAGAGTGAGTGCCAGAATATCTGTGCGGTCTACAGTGTAAAATACATAGGCTGGTGCTGGTATCATTACTTATAGATACATATGATCATATGATGTGAGTGTAATATGTCTTGCTGTCAGGTGGACATAGACGGAGACGTCATAGACTGTAATGTAATATATTAGAGAGAGAGAGAGCATATTCAGGATGTGAGATACGGATATGCATATAGCATGTATATTATATATGCACATGGGCTCTTGTAGCACCCCTATTTTCCTCTGCGTATGTTTATAAGATGGCAAGGATTTATTTTTATAAAATGTCCAATTTTTCAAATCAAAAAACTTGAAGAACAAGACATATAAAAAATTTGCATACTCACTATATCGCTTGTGGAGAATCAAAATGACCCATATCCATTTTTACATAACTAAATACGAAATTTACTATCAACAAACAATACATGAATATCGTGTAATCCTTAAGGTATGTAAATAGAACATTTGACACTTTTCAAAAACGTGTAATTTTATTAAAACATTTGAGACTTTTTAAAAACGTGAAATTAGAACATTTTACACTTTTCAAAAACGTGCAATTAGAACATTTTACACTTTTCAAAAACGTGCAATTAGAACATTTTACACTTTTTAAAAACGTGTAATTAGAACATTTTACACTTTTCAAAAACGTGCAATTAGAACATTAGACTCTTTTCAAAAACGTGTAATTGAAACATTTGAAATTTTTCAAAAACGTGAAATTGAAACATTTGACGATTTTCAAAAACGTGCAATTAGAATATTTTACACTTTTCAAAAACGTGTAAATGCAACATATTGCACCTTTAAAAAACTCATAATGAACATTTTACGCATCCAATTAATTTAGTGTTTTTTATTAAGTAGCTCATTTTAATTCCGGCGTAAATTGGATATGGGTAATTTTGCTTCTTCACAGACGATATGTAGAAGATGGAGACTATATACTGATTATAGAGATACTATGGAACTGTATTATAGCTTCAGCAAAGCTTCAGTCTTTTATTATTGCAGTATATTGCAGCGCTGGTAGTGGTGGTTGAATAGCTGTGCTAAAATTGCATATAGGTAAAGTATATAGCCATTAATAAAAACATACATTGTAGATTTTAATGATAGTGATGAGGATAATTAGTAGGCAGGACAAGTATGCCCAGGACTAATTACAGTAATAGTAATCCCAGTTAACCAGTTACAACTTACAAGGGTAATAAAGCTCCGTGTAATTATTTAGAATTTCCTTTCAACCCATATTAAATGCATCTGTAGCATATAGCAAAAATACTATAGCCGTTGCGTTGACCACTTACATACTTGTGCACACCACACATAAAGCCAGGACCATAGCGTCTTATATAATTTTCAACAACATTTTTTAATAAGCGTCTTTTCCTCACTCTAATTAAATTTGCATTACTGGAGCCCTCCCAGTCCCGGTCCCGTAACCCGTAATATTTAAATATGATGAAAATATTTCTAAATTACAGACTATTACATGCAATTAATTTAGCATATTATTACGTAACCTTATAGTTTTATTATTGAGATAATATGGCGGAGGCGAAGACAGGCAGAGGCAGAACACACACACACAGTAGAAGGCGTTGGTTAGATTGTAAATTTTTAAATACGATTTTTTATTAATGAATTTTTGATTTTTAAAGTGGCGGTGGCAGGATTAGATTATGAATATGGTGTGCAATACTGCAATAAAAATGCAATGATAAAAAATTCATATTTTCTGAAAGCGGCAAATTTAAACATTTAAAACTCTAGCCCAAATATTTTTGACAAATGAAATATTTGAACTGTGCTTTACTAAAGAAATTCAGCAAGAACTAAAAAATATGAAAACAATTTAAATTATGGTTTTTGAAAATCCATATTATGTAAAACTTCAACTATTAGTGCAGGAACGTTCAATACAGGAATAAAATCGTTCGAATTAAAACTCTGTAAGCTGCTGTATATTATACACCACATCAGAATGTGTTGGTAGATTATTTAAACGTTTCAGTTACAGAAATTTAAATACTGGAGGCTACAAATTAGAAATTGACATGGTAATGTGAACTGCAATATGTGCAAACTGTGAATTGCAAACAAGTTGATCGAGTGTAATAACATTCGTCCCGGCCCCGTCCCCGGCAATGGCACTATATGGTATTTACGAATTTGTCCGTATCACACCCAACAAGACCGTATATATATAATCTGCTTGTAATAAAGATCATAAAGTACGGAGTCAATGAAGCAGACCATGGACCATCCTACCTTCTCCCTCCCTTCTGCTTTCCTTCCAATCTATCAAATTCCTAATCGTATCTCTGTAGTCATAATATCTCGAATCTCCAAACCCTATCCACTCAACCTATTACCTTACACTTTAATTTACAACAGTCTCGTACCCTTACCATTACCATAGTAGTGTCAGTGTCAGTGTCAGTGGCAGCAGTACAGTACACGCTACAAGTTTTTTTTCTTTAGATTATTTTGTCAGATTATTATTGCTTTTTGTCTAGACTTGTAGACCTAGAGACAGAGAGAGACAGGGAGACGTACCGGTGACCGGTGCCGGTGTCGGTCCCGGAGTGGGTCTGTAAATGCACAATTATACAGTCAAGAGTATAGTATGACTTTTTATAATAATCTGCTGCACATCAAATTTTGATTGGAATATGGAGTCATGGGCTGGAAGCTATTAATAAAATGCATAGGCGAATAGGCGTGTGGATTTTTATAAACTTTATTTACATGTATCATCGATTCCGTTCTGTCGACGAGAAAGTATGTGCATGTAATGCTACAGATAGAATAGGCTCAATGTAATTTAGGAAGAGTATAGCACTGCAAATAGTTGTATCTGTATCAATTTGTGGTCGATGAAAACTGTGATTTCTAATGACGGTTTAAATATCGTCGAATTGAGTTAATTTGCAACTATTCAATAATTTTAAATGCTAAAGTTTTGGAATTTTTTGCATTGTGAAAGTGCAAATATTTTGTGAATACATGTTTTTGAAAGTTGCAAAATTTTATCTTTACGTCTTTTTGAAATTTGCAAAAATTTTATCTTCACGTCTTTTTGAAAACTGCAAAACTTTATATTCACGTGTTTTTGAAATTTGCGAAATTTTATATTTACGTCTTTTTGAAAGTTGCAAAAATTTTTATTTACGTATTTTTCAAAGTTGCAGAATTTTATGCTTAAGTATTTTTCAAAATTGCAAAATATTGTAATTGCAATATTTTTAAAATTGCAAACAGTTCAATACAGATAATTACACAGCTAAGAAGTTAAAATTTTTTAAGTTTCTTTCAGTGTATTTTAATAATGCTTTGCACTACATGCATTTTGAATTTTACCCTGATGGACTGCAGTAAATTCCAAACCACACTCTCTTATGTAGATAGCCTCCTTTGCATATTTTAAAATCGTGCACGCTCCAAATTGCATCTTGAACAAAGATATGACTAAATTAGCAATATGGATAACTATGAGCAGTCAACTTAATAACTTGTAATTATCGTATATTATACCTACACACAAATGTAAATTTTAAAAATGCTTTCATCAATATAATAAACAAATTTCTATATAACTTCCCCCACACATTACACAACATTCTCAATTGCACGTTTACAAAAAGTACAATATAAACAATCAAAACCATTACTCACGCAAATCAAAAATGAGACCTTTGGCTCTTTGGTTTTTTGGTTAAATGCTTTATGACTTTGACAAATAATAATTTGCAACTCTCGAATTCGAATTTTACTGGAAGCAAGAAGAAAAGACTGAATACTAACTAGAAAATGTGATTAAAATGCAAATAACAGAATTGCAGTCGGAGTCAACAGCAGTACAGCAGCCGCGTATGCCATATGCCATATGTGTGCTCATCAAATTATGTAAATTATTACATGCATTGTAATTATTATAATTTGTACTTGTAACTCAAATATTCTGCTACCTCAGAAGACCTCAGTTCAGAAAAAAACCTAGAACAATACAAAATGCAAAATATCAGAGAGTGTAAGGCAAACATCTCAAAATCTGGAAATCAAAAGTACAAAAAAAATTTAACGAGCAATCTCAGTATAGAAATCTTTCATAAAAAAAAATATGAATGTTAATTTTGATTTACACTTTTGGACTTTGAACGCTGCAGGGCCCAAGCTCAAAAGTCAAAATAAACGCGTTGCGTTTTGTTGGTAAGGAAATAAAGGCATAGGCAGTTTTATTTTTTGTTACACGATCCGTTGTTGGTTGAATATTTTGTTGCCTTTTAGCTCCGTTTACGATTAGATATACATACAGAGAAGAGCATGTTCATGTCCGTCCATGTGTCTCCTGTCACAGTCAATTGAAAAGCCCGTCTTGTGAAGTGATATGGGACCAGCTGACATTTGCACACCCAAAAAAAAACAAATAAAAACACTTTACCTATAACTTTATATGCTATACTGGTCGCTACGGTCTATCTGTAGTCTGGTCCTGGTCCTGGTCTCTGTTGGTCTGGCCATTGGCCTTAACATTATATTATGCCATTCAGCTGAACTTGAAACTATCAAAAACTTTCTAAAGACCACCACTCACAAACTTACAATATATCTCCTGGTAATTTTTAGTTTTTATGAAATTAAACAAGTCATAAGGTTCAAGGGAAAAATCTTCTTTTAGGATTTTTCCAATAATTATTACGTACAGTTGACAGCATATTTTGCCTCTCACCAGGGCCGGGGCCGGACGAAGGAATTGATTTTAGGCAGCAATTTGTTTTCATACAAAAACAACCATGTTGATTTTATTAATGGTTATCTTTGGTAAAGCAAAATGTTGTATTTACATGTTTTAGAAAAGTGCAAAATGTTCTTTTTGCTTGATTCAGAAAAGTTCAAATTTTTCTACTTACATGTTTTCAAAAAAGTGGAAAATGTTTTATTTCCATGTTTTTGAAATGTACACAAACTTTTATTTTGCATGTTTTTGAAAATTCAAAATATTCTTTTTACGCATTTTCGAAAACTGCAAAATGTTCCATTTTCATGTTTTAAGAAAATTTAAGCTGCCTGCCCTGGCCTTTTTTCATTGATAATTGATGACATACTTTTTAAGAGAACGTATAAATAAAAGGATACATAAAATCAAAAATGTTTTTGCGAAATTTTAAGAAGCACAAAATTTAATTGCGAAAAAATCAGTACTCAACAGCCCACCCACGACCCACACCCGCACACCCGCACATTCATTTGCCGCCAACTTAAAAATACAAAGGTACTAATAGAAATGTAGAAATCACGGTTTGTAAGCCTGAATCGTCTTTTTAAAAAAAAAGAGGAAAAGGGAAATAAAATTTACCGAAACCGAAACCGAAACCGAGAGGCTTTTAAATCCTAAATCCTAACGCCATTTCTATTGCTATTATTGTCATTGCAAAAAAATTCAAAGCGAAAAGGTCACGTATTTCATATTGTGGTATGTAGCACAAAAAAAGTACTACCACTACCAACACCAACACCAATAACAACAACACCAACCAGTAGCAGGTTTATTGTGAATTTGTGAAGCCTCTGTACACTACACAATAGAGCCAGAAGAAGTTGAAAAAAGAAGCTCCGTCTGTGCAAACCTTTTAAGTACCTGGGTTTGAGCTTTGAGTCTTTGACTAGTATAGTGGCTATAGTAGTTGGTGAAAAAAACTGTGTACGGAGGATTATGAGGAGGGCCTACCCAAAAGGATGTAATGTATAAAATATGTGATAAATTCCCTTTGAATTGGTGACACAAACTGTACTCGTAAATACTTTATTGTGAATTTTATGACTCCCGCATGACCGTGACTACCTATAGTTCAGAAGGCTACATTATCATTGTTATATCAGTTAGGCCCTCGTACTCCGTATAAACAGTCAATAGTACTTACGATTATTATGAGTAATTTTGAACTTTTTTCGATATGTAAGTACTTACACTATTTTTTTTAACATCGCATTGGTTTCCTTTTTTTATTTTCGCACACAATCTCATTAGTCTCTATTCACATCACAAATATCATGAGTAATTCCTATATTCGCACAATATCACCATGTATTTATATTACCGCGAAAGAAATTCCAGAATTTCAATCACTTGTTTTCGTCCTCACTTATGTGTAGACGGTATTGGCACTGGCAGTCAGTCTCTAAGTATTATTGGCCATTTTGTAATTTAAGTGAGGGAATATGCAAAGATACTGATGGATATACTGATAGTTCCTATGTTGCCTGTGTAAAATCCATGTCATTTTCATTACATTTTTGTAGAAATTATCCGCGTAGGTAGACTTTGACTGACACGTTGGTCGTTTTACAAGTGTGAGAACATGTCAAATAAAAATAAAATATAAAAAATTCAAAAAAATAAAAGGTGAGTCACCTATCAATACATTTTATACAGTATAACTCCAGCCTATCCAGATATATGTAAATTATTTAGATAGGTAAGCAGTGCCTATATGCTATGCTATATGCTCATAATAATCCAAAAATAAAAATGTTAATAGTGGTGGTTATTTCTCGTCTTGGTTGTCGTTGTCATTTTGTACAGTTAGTATAGAACTGAACTGTGAGGCAGTGACAGAGTTCACTCTCACGAACGATCCGTTCCATTTTCCATATATATTCCATTCGGATTTTTTTTATGATGAGACATTAAGGAAAGTGTACAAAGTAGTTACGTAGGTGGATGGGTTATTACATATTATGTATACATATAGTGTGATTGTCAAACTTGCTCAAAAGCTCTCGCAACGTTTTTCCTTGCCTTGCTTGCCTTCTTGTTATGAAGGTGGATGGATGGTGGATGGCGGATGGAGACTTTGGAATTTTTTTGAGGATTTGTTGGTGGAAGTAGAAAGTTTTTTTTTGTGCTTTCGTGTTCAAACATAAAATCAAAATGGAAATGGTTTATATTATACAGTCAGTTTATATAGGGGTATATATCAGAAGCTGTAAGTTACCTCGTTCTCAAGGTACATTATTGTAGATTGCGATAAACTATTATCTCCAATCTACAGCAATATATATCCTGTATGCGTTTAATAAGGAAGATATAGACCAGGGCCGGGGCCGGATAATGCAGGGAGCCCCCGCTGCTTCAATTTAAAAAAAATATGTAAATGGAACATTTTGCAGTTTTCAAAAATATGTAAATGTAACATTTTGCACTTTTCAAAAATATGTAAAAAGAATATTTTGAATTTTCAAAAAACATGGATATAAATATATTTTTGCACATTTCAAAAACATGTATATAGAACATTTTGCACTTTCTAGAATAAAGTAAAATGAACATTTTTCACTTTTCTAAAAAATGCAAAAAAAATATTTTGACTTTTCAAAAACATACGAAATAAATTTTTTTGCATTTCAAAAACATGGAAATAAAACATTTAACACATTTCTCAAAACATGTAAACAGAACAGTTTCCATCTTTTTAGAATCAAGTAAAAAGAAAATTTTAAACTTTTTTAAAACATGTAAAAACAACATTTCGCTTTACCAAAGAAAACCATCATTAAAATCAAAACTGTGGTTTTTGAATAGAAACAAATTGCTGCCTAAAAGCAATTCATTCGCCCGGCCCTGATATAGACAGACAATAGACGGGGACGGTGACGGTGACGGTGGACGTTGAGGGTGACAGTAGTGGCGATAGTTATATAGTATGGCACTGGATTTCTCATATGCAATGGACTGGCATGGGATGGTGGATGGGTTAGTTGATTCATAGAGGATAGGAAGGTGGGCAGATTAGCGTCCATGTCCACGTTGAGAGATTAAATTGACTAGGAACTGTATGTATATGTATATAGGAGCAGGACAGTATGGAGTACATGGAGGCAGTGAGCTTGTAAGTAGGATGGACAGTACAGTACACAGTGGACATCTCGGTCCATTGAGTTGCTGTGTGCAATTTTATTTTTATGGACATTATCTTATCTTCCCTTTCTTTTGCTTTTCCCTCTGATTTCGCTCTTCAAGTCTTTATCACTGCGTGAGGTCAGAGCACTAAACTCCGTACAGTCCCAATCACAAATCCTAAAACTTCTTCCCAACTTCCCATATCATATCATTCATATCAGCTCATATGTACATACTATATAAGTAGGTAGGTAGATAGCACCCACTAAAACCCAACGTAAATATCTGTATACAAGCTTGCCGGATATTACTCATATATATAGATGAACCATAACATATGTGACTTTTTGACTTATTTGTGCACTGATTTTTCAGATTTTTAGATGTGTTATAAAAAATAGTAGGGAGGCATATAGTGGTAGGCACTTACATAATTATTGTATTACATGATACACTCGAATATAAACTGTGTAACTGCGTGAACTGATTTTATGCTTTGCTCGTGGTCTGGTTCTGGTTCTGGTTTCTGCATAATATGGTTTCTGTTTAATGTCAAGTTAAGTTGGTGTTCCTATAATTATGTATATGATGTGACTGGGGCTGGAGAGCTGGAATTTTATTTTTAGCTTTTTGCTTGACCGTGCACTGTGCAGTGGATGGCCAATGACTTCATACGCTTTAGCATGGAAGTTGCCAGGGCCGGATAATGCGGCCATTGCATGCAGCTCCCGCTGCTTGAATTTTCAAACAATATGTAAATTGAACATTTTGCAGTTTTCAAAAATATGTAAAAAGAATATTTTGAATTTTCAAAAACATGCAAATTAAAACTTTTTGTACATTTTAAAAACATGGAAATAAAACATTTTCCACTTTTCTCAAAACATGTAAATAGACCATTTTGCACTTTTCTGAATCAAGTAAAAAGTATATTTTGCACTTTTCTAAAACATGTAAATACAAAATTTTGATTTATCAAAGAAAACCATCAATAAAATCAAAATAGTGGTTTTTGTATGGAAACAAATTCCTGCCTAACAGCAATTCCTTCGTCCGGCTCCGGCCCTGTAAGTTGCAATCAATTGCAATTCTGTATCTTGAAAGTGCATTAACTCACACATTACATTATTTTTAAAACTCCTCTTTTAAAAAATGTCTAACAATAAATTATCGAGAATTGGTGTGAAATTTAAAAAAATAATTAAAAATCAAAATCCAAATCCGAATCATTATGCCAAAAGAATGTGAAAGTAAAAGTACTAATTGTACGAAATTGAAACGTCTTCTTGACTTTTCTGGAGTTTCTGATGAGAAATCTGCTTCGTCACGACATTACATACATCCACACACTCCTCTCGGAACAACTTTAACTAACAAAGTTTAATGTGAGTTAAGCAAATTCTAAAAGCTAGACGCGACAGACTTGGGACTGGATTACAGAATGTGTGTGTGTGATGTATGTATAAAGTATAAACTATCTCAAAAAAGTATTCATGATGATGATGATGATGATGTATGATGTAAAAACGTGAGTGCGATGCGTTTGTGGAGAAGACCTGCTAAAATTGGAGTGATCAGCGAAAAATTGACAATTGACACCGCAACGCACCGTCACTGAGAGAGTCATGCAACGTCGTCAACCTCATTCTCACTCATCATCTCCTTAACTCTTAAGCTTAAGTTTGAACTAGAATTCGACACGCAGCTACTTTTTTTTCCCTTTGGCTTTTATGTACACCAATAATATGTGCTCTTATAGGGCTTCTGTTCCGCCGTCATAATACATAGGTCATATGTGTGTACAGTATGTACACCAATTAAAATAAGACCAAAAGAACCAGTACCAGTACGAACGCTAGACTACTGGAACCAGAACCAGAACCACTAGAGTCAGAACAGAACGACGGAATAAGAAAAAAGGGATGCTATTAATTAATGTCCTCGACAGAAATAAAAACGATAAATCAATTTTAATTTACATACAAAACAGTCATTTACATTTACACGCAAGACACATACATAGGACTGTTCAACACTGGAAACTTTGTGTACATTATAAATCATAGCCGTGTCGTACACTAAACCTCAAATTTTAGTATGCAGGAATGTTGACTGCCCCTGTCCCATGAACTAACCGAGGAAATATCTGTAAAGAGACGAAGCAACTGCTGCACATTTTGGCCTCTTCTTCGTGTCACTTCACTCTACTTGCATATCAACCAAAAAATGCACTTTAAAAGAATCCTATATGCTAATCCTATATTATTATGCGAATTGCAAAAAATAAACAGTGACAAAAAAATTACATCTACCTAGGTACATGCATACACTCATAGTATACAGTATAGGATTTTGCCTGAGAAGAATCAAAATGACCCATATCCATTTTTAACTAAATACGAAATTTAGTATCTACAAACAATATATTAATATCGTGTAATTTTTAAGGCATGTAAATAGAAAATATATAGAACTTTTCAAAAACGTGTAGTTAAAAATTTTTTACACTTTTAAAAGATGTGTAATTAGAACATTTTGTACTTTTTAAAATCGTGTAATTAGAAAATTTTACACTTTTTGAAAAGGTGCAATTAGAACATTTTACTCTTTTCAAACACGTGTGTTTAGAACATTTTACACTTTTCAAAAACGTGTATTTAGAACATTTTACACTTTTCAAAAACGTGTAATTAGAACATTTTACAATTCTCAAAAACGTTACAACATATTAACTTTTTAAAAACTCAAAATTAACATTTTACGCATCCAATTAAATTAGTGTTTTTAATAAAGTAGCTCATTTTAATTCTAGCGTAAATTGGATATGGGTCATTTTGGTTCTTCACAGACGATTTGTAGAATAGGCTGTAGGATTGATCAACGAATACTAACAGCACCGAAAACGAAAACGAAAGGTACTTGTTGTCAAGTGCTGCACATTTAGTACTATATCACCATTGCGGTTCTATATACCGGAACCGAATGTGCCTACTGATACTGATATAGGCGGCACAGTGCCTCTATGTGAAACTTTGACTACTGTACTGATATGAGGCACAAACAAAATTATTTTTTGTGTACACTTTTTCTTCCTTTGAATTTTTTGAATAATATGAAAAAGTGACTCTCGTGAAAATATACACCTTACGCAGAGACATTTGTAACTGCGCGGAAGGAACTCGATGAGAGTTGAGATGACAGAGACTGGGACGACAGGAGTTGGAGTTGCATTTGCAGTGGCGTTCCTTCTTATGGGGCACTATCCGTCACACATTATACTCAGAATTTATTTACAAAATAAAAAATCATGTTATGTTATATGCAAAATGCACTCTCATCCCCCCTCCATCAGAAATAAGAATTTCTGGCAGCAACGCCACTGAAAGACATGGGGCCAAATATTTAGGTACGTGTACTGTACACTACACAAATTCTGAAATGCAACAAATACAATGCAAACAGATTTATCAAAATGATTAAAATCTATTCCGCATGCCATACGGGATTTCTTCACGTAGCTACGTTACCTAATAGGCAAAGTAAGTAGGAAAGGTACATTAAAATACATAATGTAATTTAAATAGTGGAGTTAAGTGAAGCATTCTAAAGGCGAAAAAATATATCTGCCGACAGCGATACCGAAACCAAAACCAAAACCGATATGCGATGGGTGCTGGTGGCATAGCAGGACTCCAATTACTCCAACAGACTTGAACGAACGCAGAGCGTGTAAATATAGAAATGGCACTGTATGTAAAATCATATGCGTGGAATTATAATATATTGCAATAATTATTATACATATATCTATAGCAACCAGTAGTTATAGTACCAGAATCGCTATGTCTTCACACACGAATCGTATTCTCTCTCATGTTCGGAAGCCGAAGCCAAAGCCGAAGCCGAAACGTAGGGAAAATGGGAAGGGGTCTATCTGTCAATAGGAAGGCATAGATTACACGAGATGGATGATATATGATGACACTCTGTTGAAAGAAATATGACATCCGAGGCAGGCGTTATTTTTATCTGTTTTCCTAACCAAAAAGCAAAAGCAAAATTACTATATAGTATCTGTAGACTGTGACTGAGTGAAAAACGAATATGGAAATAGAAAACTAACTGCCGCGTTCTCCTGACGTGGCCATGACCATACAGTGTTATGTCATACCTATATCTATATGCAAAAAATCAAAATCAATGTCATGCCATACGATCCTGAATCCTGAAAGCCGACGCTTTTTTTTCTTCTATTACTTTCAATTGATAAGTTATACGTTTATGTTTTGAAAGGATCGAATGGACTTTAATTTAGTCGTGTGCCAAATTCACGCATTTAATAATTAGAACTGATACCATACAGTCAACAGTGGTACTACACAGTTGACAGTACATCCCGCAATAATTTATTTATTGTGAATTTTATCAACAGCGCCAGCTCAATAAATAATAAAACGAAAATGGACGGAAATTATTAATTGTCAAATTTAAAGTGTACAATTGCTCCATAAATTTGTAATTGTACACCAAAAATTCGTAGACGTAGACACTGTAGACGCAGGAGACGTACTAGTAGACATTGATGTTATTGGTGATGGTGATGGTGATGGTAGACGTCTTGGTCTTTGAACTTGTCTCCTGTACTTGAACTATCTCTGGAGTTCAATCACACACCACACAATACACAACACATTACATACATTACAGTCCATGTCCACAGCTAATAAGAACGTGAACGTTTTTTTTATACCATGTCTTTTGAGTCTTGAGGCAATTTGATTCGAATGTTTTATTATTAAATGAGGTGCAATGTAACGCCTCTCTCTCTCTCTGCATTATTAACACTCTGAATCAAAGTGTTATGAAATATTAATGCGTTGAGGCAGCTAATGGTTCTCTGCTTCTGCTCCAAACCAAACCTACCTACATACCTGCTTAGCACATAGTGCAAACAATATAAGTAATTATAATAATTACTATTACAATCATAATAAAAATTCATGAATATTTTATTTAAAGCATTTGCGTGCGTCTGTACAGTGCAGTGTACAGTGCAGCCCGCCGTCCGTATGATCGAATGGTGGTGTGGCAGCTCACGTGAATTTAAATACAAATTATTAAAAATATTAAAACCAGCCTAAGTTTGCACACAATCATATCGTCTATGAAGAACTAAAATGACCCATATCTAATTTAAGCTAGAATCAAAATGAGCTATGTCATTAAAACAAAATGAGAAACATGCGTAAAATGTTAATAATTAGGAGTTTTTTGAAAACGTAAAATGTTTTATTTTCATGTTTTTGAAAAGGTGCAAAATGTTCTATTTTTATGTTTTTGAAAAGGTGCAAAATGTTCTATTTTTATGTTTTTGAAAAGGTGCAAAACGTTCTAATTCCATTTTTTCAAAAAGGTGCAAAACGTTTTAATTCCACTTTTTTTAAAAAGGTGCAAAACGTTCTAATTCCATCTTCCATCTGTTTGAAAAGTGTAAAATGTTGTATTTACATATTTTTGAAAAGTACAAAATGTTGTATTGAATTACTCTTAAGATATATTTGAATATTTTTGTAGATAGTTGATATTGTTTTTAGCTAAAAATGGATATGGGTAATTTTGGTTCTTCACAGACGATATAGTTATTCGGTACTACTGGCATTTTGTAATGAGCACTAAAATTCTAAAATGCGCCCCCGTATATTGTTACAAATTCTGGTCAAATTCAGTGGGAAAAAGCCTACGCAAAAGCAAAAGCCGCGATCCAACGCAATGCAATGCAACAAATTCTAGACAGCAAATGGCAAAAATGAAATAAAAAAGAAAGCGCCGCACACATGAAAATAAAAGAAGGAAAAAAAAGTAAAATGTGTGGACATGCATGCTAAGTGTAAAATGTAAGTCGATGTTGATGTCGAACTCGTCTCCAGTTTCACTTCCATTTTTACCAACAAAGCAAAAAAAATACTAAATGCGTCCCTTGAACATACATATGCGTAAGTAAAGTACAGTACAGAGTGCAAATTTTTTTCTGCGTAGTGGCAAAGCTATACCTAGTATATAGATATGCTAATATGCTATTTGTAGGTACCTACATTGAGATTTTTTTATTACTAGGGCCTTAGTTAAGTCAAGTCACATCCAAATTCAAATTTGAATTCATGTGACGCTGAAAATTTGCAAAATGTAAACTAAGGATATATCACAGTATCCGTACCCGTAGTAGTATATTCGTACTTGGTAACTCAAATTCTGATACAGTTCTTTTACTTGGTTATATTTTTGCAGTGCAATGTAAATTAAAATAAATGATGAGCGCAGAGTTGGAGAGCTTTGTTAGCATACAGATATTATATAGATATACTACACATCACATATATAGCATATATAGCCCTTGTATTTATTTTTGTGAATGCTGTCACTACATTGCCGTTGCTGTTACTATGCTCTGTTCTGTCACTTCTGTTTCTGTTATGGAGCTGTACTCTGTTCAGTTTCTAAATTGAAATTCAAATTTAGGATGCCAAATGCCGAGTGCCGATGCCGAATGCCGACGGACGCGGTTGCAGAAAGAGAGAAAGAAAAGATTTCTTGAGTAACTTGTGAGTCTTGACTGACGGAAAACAAAAGGGAGAACAAATGAGGCTATGAGTTCTCAAAAGAAAGAGGCATGTGGCTGCAATACAGATATTTAGTACAGCAATTGCCATGTCCAATCTGGACATACGAGATTACATATGACGTGTCATCCCTTGCATAATAAAACACATTGACTTGACATTGGATACAGTGAGATTTTTGAAGCGTGGCTATATCTATGTAGAATATGATCTGCATTTCTGCATGTAGTTCATACAGTATCGCGATGGCCGGATGGCCTATGGCTAGACCACGACCAGGCCGCAGTCATAGTCCTATGCAAAGAACCATATAGAACCAGAACCGCATAGATAAAATCCAAAAAACCTACACCGAAAAAAAAATGCATTTCAAAGAAGACTTTATCTCTCAGGATAATAACTTCATCTTGTTTTTATTGAAAATTAAGCAAGTTTGATGGGAGAGTGGATGTGAGGGTTTGTTGATGCACATAAATCTCCACTCAAGAAAGAGAAAAACATTCCAAGTAACAGGGAGAGAGAAGGGCATATAAGTAAAAAAAAAATATTAGGTGTATATATGTATCTAAAGTCTACAGTATCAGTAATCACTACCACAGATTTATCCACATTTTTATTTATTCATTTTCCACATTTACATTTACATTAATATATTACTTTTCGTTTGGGCCTCTTGGCATTTTTATATATTTATATTCATACACTCTTCAGTCTTCCACATTGAGTTACAATCACATTCGTATTCCTAATCAGTTTTTAGTCCAGGACCTTTAAGCGGCAACAGCAACAGCCCGCCAATGCCAATCCCATCTGTATTCATTCTGTGCATTTTTGTATGTAGGTACCTACCTAGAATTTGCTAGGGGTTGTTCTTACATATCACTCAGTAGTTAAATTGCTGAAAGATTGTATGAATAGCGTGGTTATTTTTAGTATTTAATTGTTTGTTTGTGGAGATTTTTATATCGCTTCATTAGTTACTGCTTGATAAGTTGAAAGGGAAATTTGTTCTATCTACAAAAAATATTGAGTATTTTTCAACTGGTTTCAAATATTTCAACAGATAGGAAATATTTTTGTACGCGCTTTTTCAAAAAGTCTGTTGCTATACTACACAAAATATTGCATACGGAAATTAGTGCAATTTACGATTTTCAGAATGCCTTATTTTAAATTATCAAAATTTGGAATTTCCAAAAAATGACTTTTTTAAACTTTTTACAATTTTTTGTATTTCGTCTACTACATTGTAGATTTAGTACAGAAATCGTTAAATCCTAAATAATCATGTATAAATTATGTCATGCATCTCCCAGAAAGTGTCACACAATCTTCAGTATCTAGATAGAATGTTTTGCTCACTCTTTACAGATAAGACTATGGAGGGCCATCTCCCTCTCCCTCCCATGTAATTACACGCATATTTATTTATGTAGTAATATTACTACTACTCCCTCCACTTGTAACTCCATCTGTTCCTCTGCTGCCTTTTCTTCTATTTTAAAATCTCATTTAATTTACGACTCAAGATGTACAACTATCACTCTCAGGGTTTAAGTGCACATTTGTAAAGGCTTAAAGCTTGAGCCGTCCTGAGCAGTCCTGATATTTATGGTGATGTGTTTCCATTTAAAAATGTCCTATCTCCACTCCATTCTCCATGCCCCTATATCGTCACGATGAGTACGTATCAATTTAAGAAATACTCCTATCCGTATAAATAGTACATAGGTAACTAACGAAACTACGAAACTAACGATAAGATACAAGACAAAGATAATTTAGAAAAATTATTTGGCTCTGGTCCTTAGTCCTATGATATGGTCCTCAGGTTGAGTGTGAGTGAGGTGAATATGGCGGGAGGGATGCGATACATATTAAGTAGCCATTTAGCACTGAGGGTCGTGGAGAGATAGCTGTTTTTGCAATGGGCTCACACTCCCAATTCCAATCCTCGAAATGAGATGAGACTGACTATGTGAGATGGAAATGAGTCGAAAATAATGAGTTGACTTTGACTTTGAGATGTGAGATTGGATTGAATTGGAATGGGAGCGGTAATGATTTGATTACATTCAACTTTTCCTTTGATTTCAATCATTCCGTTTAAAATCCTATAGCATCGCATCGCGCCATCCCCCAACACCATCACTAAATTCCCACTATATGCACAGAGGTATATAGATAAAATAATAGAGCCTTATTCTGCGTGTGTGCATAATATAGCTCTGGATTTATCGATATATTTATACATATGTATAGATGCATGTAATGCCGATAATACTTTGGTTAAGCTTAAATAAATCATTGATCTTGTGTAAAGATGTTCGTCATCTGGAAACACTCGCTCGCTTTTGCTACATACAGAGAGACAGAAGTCTACTATAGCCACTGCCAGACGCCAGATGCAACTCCATATCGTCTGTGAAGAACCAAAATGTCCCATATCAATTTGTAGCTAAAAACACTATCCACTATCTACAAAAATATTGAAACATGTCTTGAAAGAATTTAAATAGGACATTTTGCGCTTTTCAAAAATATGTAATTCAAACATTTTGCAGTTTTTTAAAAACATGTAAATAGTACATTTTACGCTTTTCAAAAATATGAAAATTGAACATTTTACACTTTTCAAAAAACATGTAAATAGAACATTTTTCAGTTTTCAAAACCATCTAATTTGAACATTTTAAGCTTTTCAAAAACTCGTAATTAACATTTCACGCATTTTTCTCACTTTCTTTTTATGACATAGCTCATTTTGATTCTGACGTAAATTGGATATGGGTCATTTTAGTTCTTCACCAAACGATATATCAATCCGTATAGAAGTATATCAGTGCATTTTGCTGTATGTAAATTGGCATCTAATATTTACTATTGGGCACGCACATAGGATTACTTGGGCAGTGTGCGCGGTGGCGGTGTTAATTATCTTCAGATGAATTTCAAATTCAAATTCAAATCTCAATGTATCTTTAATATTGTGAATGTAGCCACATCATCCCATAGAGGCAGAGGCAGAGCCAGAGCCAGAATCTATGTAGGTAGGTATCTAAAATATATCGTCGTTTTTTATCTTTATCCGTTCATCTCAGTCTCTGCATATTATGCACCATTGCTCTGGTTTCTTCTTCTGCGGACGGAGCTATGGACTGTGTTCTGCATTAATCTTTGAGAAGGACGAGCTTATTGTGCAGTGAGCAGTTCTAAATGCATGCGACATGCAGAATAACATATGAGTGTCAGTTTTGAAGAAACATTCATAAATGATGCTTGCTTTTGTACTGTTGTGTTGTGATGCTATATACAACGACTGCTGATTAGTTACCGATGTACCGGTACCGATGCCGGTGTAGGAGGTGATGGAGGAGGAGGAAGTTGAGGTAGTGTTATGGAAAAACAGTTAAAAGGTAAGAAGAGGGGAACTACTGCTCTCATAAAAACATTTAAATGACATCATTATACCACCCATGCCCAAGTTTCAAAGAAGGTAGGTAAATTGTAATATAGGAATAATCTGGGGGGAAATATTACTTGTTTGAAAATCAATACTTGAGCTTGAACATTTTACGGTTATCTACCAGAATAATGTAAATTGAAAATTAGGGCATTCTAAAAGCAGTAAAATGCCCAAAATAAAGGGATGAATCTGTTACGCTGTTAATTGAGTTTTTTTTATAGTTGAACAAAGTTGTTCTGATTGGATATTCTTAAAAGGTGCAATATGTTCTAATTAGATTGACTTTGAAGTGCAAATTGTTCTAATTACAACTGCTTTAAAAGTGGAAAATATTTTACTTAGGGACGTAAGTTTAAAAAAAACTACATATTCTATATTTACAACTTTTTTGAGTGTAAATTATTGTACTTGCATATTTTCTTAAAGTACTAAATATTTTATTTACATCTTTTTTGAAAGTGCAAAATTGTTACATTTTC
Organism: Dicyrtomina minuta; assembly: GCA_949802685.1. Classification (NCBI taxonomy): domain Eukaryota; kingdom Metazoa; phylum Arthropoda; class Collembola; order Symphypleona; family Dicyrtomidae; genus Dicyrtomina; species Dicyrtomina minuta. The sequence goes on along the minus strand of OX461808.1, from coordinate 46,476,341 downwards.
ATAATTTAAAAAAGTGCAAAATATTTCATTTACACATTTCAAAAAAGTGCAAAATATTTCATTTACACATTTCAAAAAAGCGCAAAATATTTCATTTACACATTTCAAAAAAGCGCAAAATATTTCATTTGCACATTTTAAAGAAGTGCAAAATATTTCATTTGCACATTTTAAAGAAGTGCAAAATATTTCATTTACACATTTCAAAAAAGTGCAAAATATTTCATTTAGACATTTCAAAAAAGCGCAAAATATTTCATTTACACATTTCAAAAAAGCGCAAAATATTTCATTTACACATTTCAAAAAAGCGCAAAATATTTCATTTGCACATTTTAAAGAAGTGCAAAATATTTCATTTACATACTTTTAAAAAATGCAAAATATTCTAATAACCTGGGACCTTGTAACGTAAGTTATGAGCAAACCCAATAGCCAATGTGATAATGATGCTCGAAAGGGTTGAGATTGGTTAACGGGTAAAGTGTGAGTTAGTTTAATCATAGCGATGCTCCTACGACCTTTCATTTCATTTCATTTGATTCCTTTCATTGTATGTGGCCGAGTCCAAATAAGAAATGAGACTGCAGCACACTGAAAAGCTTCATAGACTCATCGAAAAAGTCGAAAGCCCAAAGCGAGTGAGTGAACGAGCGAGACAGAGAGTTTCTCTGTGTGTGCCTATGTGCGTGTGAATCAGAGGCGTTCATCTAACTTTTATATTTAAGAGAGATGCTTTCATTCCATTTCCCATTCCATTCTCCATTCAAGTGCATTGCATCGCCTTCAAAGCCCCGCGATTACTTTCCTGTCTGTCTCCTCATCTTGCCTATTTAGTCTTGATCTCGCAGTTCTGCATTCTCCAAGTCCAAGTAGTCCCACCGTCATATGGCTCCAGTCATAGATGTACAGGTACATACTCATATATGTTGCTATATGCTATAAGTATATACTAAAGTCCAAGACCAAAACAACACCAGTCTCATAGTCTCTCAGTCCAGTATGACTTGGACTTCTTGGAGTTCGTCTTGGTAAGATATTTTAGTTTGACTTGCACTGTCCGTATATGGTCACGTCTTTCATGTTCATGTACGAACCAAAAACGACTCCAAAAAACCAAATGCATATAATATCCTTCCATGTCCATCGGTCCAACGTCCTGTTCCTCGCGCGTCCGTCCATCCATCCCCCATCATGATGCTATATACATACATAGTATAGAGACTCCCGCAATAATAGTAATAATTACTATCAAATTTTAAATCAGATTCAAAATCAAACAGGGACGTTTATCACTTGTGACACTACCAACATAGCCATCAGCCATAGCACAGCAGAGCCATTTCAATTTTATTTAAATTTAAATCCAATCCTATTCTGTACTTTATGTGCATCAGTACACAGGACTGCAAAAACTGCATTTCTTGTACTACATATCACGCTCTCACTGCGATAGGTACACTTGTTAAAAGTTGTACTATTATACGCTTGTTCAGCAGGTTGCAAAACATTGTATCTACTGCCTATCACGGCATACAACTTTCGTAAGAAATTCTATTTGCATCAGAATAGTACCACAAATGACGTATTACCGTTTTTTAAAGAATTTGACCCTTAGCTGAATTTATTTTTAAAAGTCAGTATTTGCTTTGTTGTAATTAAAGTTAAAAGTAGAAAGTCCGTATTTAAACTTTTATGAAGTTGTGTCCCTAAATTTTATAAACGAAATATTTTGCAACTAACAATGGTGAGATACTATATATACGTACAATATACGTTTGCAGGTGGGGGCTTTGTTTTTGTTGTTGTAATAATAGATAGACTTATTGTTAGACAGACGACAGCCTGATGCCTGCGATGGGTACGCGTGTGGCGATTATAATTGCAGTGTTTGTATTGAGTATTATGGGTGCATCTTTTTGTTGTTGGGTGCAATTTGCCTCTATCAAAAATCCTAATCATCCATCCATCTGTGTGTGTGTGTGGAGAGTGGAGACTCTGTGTGTGTGTCTTTGAGTTTTTATTGAGATGAGGCAAGTACCTAGTTGATGATGTTGATTGTGGGTTTTGGATGTTTGTTGGTTGAGAATGGAAAGGTAATCCTGCCATGTGTCATTCTGTCAACACGATGCCTGAGTTGTTACTCATTGTTTCAGTCTTTCACTCTTCTTTCCATGTTTCAATGTATCAAAGTTTCAATGGCTCACATGACTCCCATGACATGGAACATTCAACATAATGCTAAATAGGCACTCGTCTGGGATTCCTATGTCTATTGTATTGTTATTATTGTTAATAGCGGGTATAAGCCCGAGACTCACAATGATCGAGACAAGAATGTATTCGTTTACACTCCAATCAATCAGAAATTAAATACCGCACCGCGCATTCGAATGCGAATGGAAGTCCCAGTCCCAGAGATAGACCACAAGAGCCAGTAGAGTTCAGTTAAAATTAAAACTCCATATTTACATATTTTTAAGTACCTTCATACTAAACTATACTTTAACTTTCATACCCCAACCGCATAAATGTTTGCCTGTGCGGGAACTTCTTTTTGGTTTTTTTTTCAAAGTTTTCGGTTTTTATTCAGTAGTGTCGGACTGTACCGTCATAACATGACAAATGACGCAAAGGTAACGGCGCCGGTTCCTATGATTTTTAGGGAAAAATTGTTTGTTAAGATATTTTCTATTATTGTTATTAAATAGGAATGAGGTTTTCGCCCGCTTTCACGGAGCATTAAACACACCAACACACCTTTTACACACGTACCTAGTTAAAACAGACCCCCTTCAAGCATGAATATTGTTACGTTCTCAAAACTTCCAATCATCAAAATCAAGACCGAGATACATCCTTTTGCTTGGAAAGTACTATATAGTAGGCGTTATATGGACTTAATCTCTTAATTCCACAGAGACTCGCTTACTCCCCCACCGTTTTTTTTACAAGCGTACCTCGCTATACACATATTAGATTCTGTTTACGGTATTACAGTTACAGTACAGTTACTACAGCCAATGTATGAACACCTTTCACCTACCTACCTACACTCGTCCTCGTCCGTCGTCCACATTTAAGTATAGGGACATAAAGTACACAATAATAAATATGAGCCCGTGCATTGGAAGTAACTGAAGATGGTCAGAGGTTGTACATACACAGTCAGTAAGTTCCAAGGCTCTCCTGGGTTCATTTGTAAGTATTTGTAGTTGGGATGCGTAGGGTGATTACACATGAAAATTTTTTAAAACTACGTTTACCTCCATTACCCATGTAATCTTTAAAATAATTTAGGAAAATAAAAAAGCCACTTTTCAACTCTCTCACATGGCGAGAGTCTTTGTCTTTATCGATTTTTTCATCCATTTATGGGCCAATCCATCCCCAGCATCTTACCTTCTTCTTCTTCCCCAACTAATATATTTGGTAGTAATTACCCACATGTATAGTGTGCATACATATCTGAAGAAATCACATGCTTTGCGCAGGGAATATACTTGACGCTACGAACGTAGTACGTAGGAAGTGATAGTAATCCTAATCGTAATCGTGTGGAGTAATAAAGAACTCAAGATCAAAACAAACGGAGTCTCTATATTATGCACTGTAGGTGGGTATTCTTATGGCTCAACACACTACATATATACGAAAGCCCGAAGAGACCGAATATTACTATTAGTTTAGTTGCAGCTAGAATGACAGCACCAACCCCATAGCTGATACCGATGCCGATAGGGTGAATACAGTGAATGTAAAGAGATGCTATATGCTGGGCAATAATATTTAAATTATAGACACTCACCAGTTTCTAAGTTGAAACATAAAACTCACTAAACAAGATGCAAACGGGAATAAGTACAAAACTAAGTACAGACACAGTACTTGATATAGTTGTTTTGTTCGGTATATAGTCTGAGGTTCAAGTTAGGTACTCGCAGGTACCCACTTACAGATTAGAACTGTGGCTGTGTAAAACCTCTGTATTACCTATATAGTACGTATTTTTCCCCCCACTAATTTGTATGCAAGAGCTTTCAATCTGAGAACGTGTAATTTGAGGAAATGTAATGGTAATCGTTTAAAAAGAAAAAGATGAAGAAAGAAAAAAAAACAACATACAAGGGATTTCATCCATAGCTCAAAATCTCAAAATGCAAACAGGTGCACACACCTCTCACCATACATTATTCTTTCCTTCCGCACCCTTTCTTTTTTATAACCCGAAGTTTTTTTAATATTTTGTAACCCTCCATCGTACAGTTCAATAAGCAGTGCTATGTTATAAGGTATTTTGTAATATTTATTATATACTGATTCTGCTGGTATGTAGTTCTTATTGTTAGATACAAATAAAATCAGGAGAGGCCCGGTAGTATATGAATATTACTAGAGCCTTATGCGCGATAGATACGGGAATTTTTTTAAATGTCAAAATTGTAAATAAAAAAATGCTGTATGTGGTGGTGTAAAAGACATTTGAAAAAAATATACGTTTTACATATTTTTGAAAGATGCAGGTATAAGAGTATTGTATTGTTTAGACGTTAAAAGCAAACAAAAAATTCCTTTATTTTTAATAGGATAAAATTCGACAGCAAAATGTTTAGATTTTGCAGGTAGGTACGTCTCTTTGAAAATAGCATAATATAATGACTCAGTATTTTAGTTTTAAAAAGTGCAATATATTTTATTTACACCTTTTTTAAAAAGTGCAATATGTTTTATCTACACATTTTTTAAAAAGTGTAACATGTTTTATTAACACGTTTTTAAAATATTCAAAATATTATAACTGCACGTTTTCTAAAAAGTGATTTTTTACAATTTTGCTTTTTTCTAAAGCTGTAAAGTGTTCTATTTATCCGTTTTTAAAATGTATGAAATCAACATTAGGGAACATTGGAACATTTTTCAATTCCATGTTTTCAAAATTTGCAGAAAATTCTAATTTTTCGCAGGACGAGGCTGTTTACGACATCCTTTATCGTTAGTTACAGCTCTACAAATTCAATCCAGGGCGTTGATACCTATATATTGCAATACAAAGAAACAAATATAGCCTAAATTTGAAACTTTAAATACACACCTTTTATTATGCATATGTTTGTTGCCGTCCCTCCTTTGAAAGACATGTATTAAGCATGTAAATAAGAAACCTTAATTGTTAGCTTTAAAAAAAAATTGAAGACAGTAATATATAGTTTCCACCTGCAATGATGCACGATAAATTTATCCATACTTGTTTTTTTTTATTTAATACTGTTTTTGTTCTCCTAATGAGGAATCAGATTGTATCAGTCAGAGTTGTATGAATACATGATGATTATCATTTGAACTTGTTCACAGTTACTACAGATATATATGTATTTAGCAATATGAATACTATGAAACTCACTGACTGTCTGTCTGACTGACGTAGGAATGATATGATCATAATTGTGATTGAGAAAATACATACGCGTCTCAATGATGTGTGTGGGGGTGGAGGAAGCTGTAAGCGTACGCGTACATGTAGAGTTCCACTTAATTGTAATATTTCCCAAAGTGTAATCCATATCCATGTGTGGGGGTGAGTCATGTTTAGGTAGCTTGATTACTTGAGTCAGACTTGAGACCCATAGCCAACAAGTCAAGTCAGTACATAATATAAAAAAACATAATATAGCTGAAAGTTGAGTTGTGATCACTCCTGGCTCCTGCGATCACCATCCTCTCTTGCATTTATCTGTATAGTTTATGTTGTGAGGCTCTTATATGGATGAAATGAGAATAAATATGAGAGGTAGGTCCTCTTAACTCTTTTTCATTCTCTCTCGGTCTTGGTCCTGACTGGGGTCTCGTCTTTTGTAAAATTAAAAAGCGTGGCTCTGGTTTTGTTCCGTGGTGCGAGTCCTGTCTCAGATACTTACATATTTGTAAAGGGGAAACGCTCAACGTTCGTTCCTTTTCCCTTCTATGGACTTTCATTTCAGAGTCATAAATAATTTACATGTGGATGTGACTCCAAAAAATGTTCCACACAAGAAAACTAACTAGGTAGGTAGGTAGGTAGGTACAGGTACAGGTACGCTGCATAAAAACTGGGGAACGATGCAGGCCCACTCTGAAAAAAAGAACAGGGAAATTTACATTTTAAAAAAATTCGAAGCGAAATTTAAAATCATGTACATATTTATAATGATTATTAAGGTTAAGCAAAGGGAAGCATTTTTAATTTTGATATGTCTCCTGACTACTGGTGTCAAAGTCCTGTAGAGGTGAGAATGACGACATAATTTTTAAATTGATTTATATGTATTTCCATGTAGATTTTATTACTATCTGATTTTTAAAAAAAATTGTTGCTAAATATTTTAATGCTCCATAATATTATGTATGGTATTCTAATGCCTAATGGTAAACATCTTGGTAGAAACTGAACTAAAAATGAACTTTGTAGGGACACGAAATATTTAGTCTAGCTGCCAATGACAATACCGATGCCGATAATAGCGTAGGAAGATGTACTAAAATTCAATAAATTCTATCAAAGCCACAGAGCCGTCCTCAAGGAAGGTGCATATACATATATAATTAAATTAGCATATTTGTAAATTACAAAAACAAATTTGCAAAAGGTTATTGAGCCTTGTAAGGAACTACATATATAACGAAATTTAATTTGGTTTTATATCAAAATAAAAACATAAGGTGATCATAGTCAGGTGGTTTAGTAAGATAACTAGTTTGACTTTACTTTACATAAATATCATATTATTGAGTCACTTCAATTGAAATATTGATAATGTTGGGAGTTCACCTAAATTATAGTACATTAATTCCATGTATTAAGCTTAAATATTTGAATTAGCCTTATCTCCTTTAAATTTTACGATTGAGCTGTTTCAATTTTCGATAATATAATGACTACTTTATATATGCTATTTATGGTTATTTAGCTGAACCTGATATTTTACGATTTCTGAGTAGAGTGGATATAATTACCTACCAAAAGGTATGTATTTTGTGTTGTTTTTGTTGTTGCCGTCTTGCTGGGTGTCCTCGGGAGATAAGGATAAAATAGGAAATGTCACCTGAGATCAAAAACAAACAAGAACACATAACATCTAACACCCTACATGTAGAATCTGAAAATAATATCAAAATGAATCATAAGCGAATATGGAATGTAGATACGTGGGTATATTTAAGTCACTACTGATATTGGGGTTGCTAACTGCTATGCTTTCCAGGAAAAAGCATATTATTTTAGTTTGCACAAAGTGCAAAATCTCACTCTTGCCTTGGAAATGTGTGGTGATAAATAAATAATAATGACAGTGACATCATACTTCTTACTTAAAAGTTACATAAAATGACATTGTAGAAATTTACATAATGTGTACATAACAATTTTTTTTCGCAAGCAATTCTAATAGTTGGAATATTCACAAATTGATTAAATGTCAATTACCAATCTCGATTTACGATTGATGTGGGTTGACATTATAGTAATAAAAATAATTGCACACTATGGTCATTATCATTATTCATTATGAACAAACTGACAAAGTTTTGAATTATGACATGATTTTCAAATAAAATATTTGGAATAAATATGTACCTACTCACCATGAGAAGACTTTGCAAAACTTGTAATCTCTCCGTCGCCACTATCAATTCGCGGGTAATTTGACAAGAAACATATGTCCTAAATACCCTCCATACATCCGAACAGAGCTCTGATTCATAATTTATTTTCTGTTGAGAAATGAATGTGTTGATTTATATCCGACATTAGATATGAACTTGGTGGGATTAGGTACGTTTATGAGTCTCGTTACTGTCACTATGACTGTGACTATGTTCTGTGTAGTTGCTTCTAACTCGGTTGTTTTCATTTCCATCTTCAATGTGGTTCTGGTTCGTTAGTTTTATTAAGTTTTATTTGCCAGAGACAGATCCAGGGTGAAAGTTAGTTTTCATTAAATCAGAAAAAAAGAAATACGAAAAAAAAAATTTAATTCAATTCAATAAAAAAGGAAGGGCAATGACAACAGGAATATAGGACTGTGATGTGACTGTGAGACAATCTGTAATATATTATTTATTTTATAGGATCCTTTACACTTGTGTCTTGTAGTCTTGTTAATTATGATGAGGCTCTTCCCGAGCCGCCGCCCGTGTGGGTTCACTTCATTCAAATGTCAAATGTCAGCCAAGAAATGAATAAACTCATACAGAGCTTGTCATCATCGCTCATATAACATTTTTCCAGAGAGATGAGACAGACTCTCATATAATATGTAATGTAATCTGAGCGTATATGCGCTAGCGTTTTATTTTTATTAGCATTGACTCTAAGTTACTGATAATAATGTGGGGCTTGTAGTACATATACAATATTTTCTTTCCGCTTGTTCTTCTCGTTCTACTTGGTTCATTCCTATTGCTTCTTGTATTGTATTGGCAATATGGCAATTGGCATTGGCGATTTGGCTGTTTGACTTTTGGTTGCGTGGGCAGACAGATACAGAGAGAGAGAGAGGGGGGCGACGGCGACAGTAGCAAATTCACTGAATTGTGAAACTAAAGCGGAAACACTCCTGTAAACTGTTGTACACTTTTTTTGTAACTTGTTTAAGGGAGCCGAGTACATCTTAGGTAGAGAATCATACAGGACACTCACTCAGGGCAGCCGAGCCGCCGGCAGGTACATATCTGTCTGTCTTTTTTATCTTGTCCACTTCCACCATTGCTGATCCAGATACAGAACAGAGCGACAAGAATCATACACATAGCTATAGAAGAGTTCATAAGAAAAATAAAGGTTCAATAATATAAAGGGAAAGCTACAAACTTTACAAGATTTTATTGTATAACTCGTATTAAGAAACCCTGACTGACTACCGACTACTGACTACTGACCCGCCGCATATACACATCCAAAAAAAATCCAAACACTACATAAAAATTATACCATATCTGTCTGTATTTTTGTATTCTTCCGTTTCTTTTAGCCTGGCCAACTTTTTTAAACGATGACCCGTCCACGCTTCAACTTCAAACTTGAGAGCAAATAAAAATGTCAATTTTCCAAACAGAAAAAAAAACATGTACCTGCTTGTCGGTTTTGTTGAAAGCATTAAAGCGTACAGTAGGAAGGCAAAATGAAATAAGAGAGCAAGAACAAAACTGTCTGTCTTGGTTATGTGTGAGGATGTTGCCGGCTTCGGCTTCGGACATCTCTGGTTACACTTTAACATCTTATTTCTATAGGAACACATCCGTAGCCGTAGCCGTAGATTAAATTCACTGGTACTGGTATACTGGTACTTGTAGACTGTACACTGAGCAATAACGTGGTGGTTTAGTTTGGTTTGTTTGGCTGCACTATATACTATAGGAGATACATGCTTTAAGTTGAGTGTTGGATTGATTCGGGTGATGATGTGATCTGTTTCGTAATTGCAAAAAAAAGTGCTTCTGTCATCCGTCCGATGATGTAACCTCCAAGAAAAATCAAATCATTAAGGCATGGTGTTACTCCGCTTTAACAACTTCAACTTGAGCGTCGGCTTCGGCTTCGCAGACTTCAGCCAGTCATTTGTATCTGTAATACAATTACAGAATTATATCATTATTTACTATAGTACAAGGAAAAATATACGAATAACTGCAGAAATAAAAATAAATGACCGTATTATTATTCACATTGTGTTCAGTCAGAAGCGAAAGCTATATAATACAGACCAACGTATTGACTACTATATGTGCTGTTCTGGTGGGAAGATGACAATGACATAGCACCTGTCGGCCGACTACAGTCTACAACCCTCCTCCTCCTCCTCCTGTGTGTTTAGTCTTGGTGAATAGTCGAAATAGTTTTTATTAGTTTAATTCCTTGAAATACATACAAATTTGAGGAGGCAAAAGGGAGACAAAGCAAGCCACAAGAATTGCTGAGCAAAAGTATCTACATACCTAAATACCTTCCTAATTTAAACGCTCAATGAAAATCAAAGGTGAAGCCAAAAAATGCTAAATGTGGATCTCTGTCGTATCCATTACATGCCGCACTTTTAACTTAACGTAAGGTACGTATTAATATGTACCTAGGTACGTAAGTAAGTAAACGTCAAAAGCTATGAAAAACATCCGTGTCAATGTTTTAACCTCGACGCCAACTGGGTTTGAGCACACATTATTAATAAGTGTACATTACACTTTAAACATGTAAATAATACAGAATTTTGCGGTTATTTCTGTGGTTTGTACCTACTTTGTATAAATAGGTAGTTCTGGCACTTGACTACAAACGCACTCGATTTTTGAGTCTTTTAGTTTTTGTCAAGTTATCGACATCGACCGACGCCGCCACAGGCGACGACGCACCCGAGCTAATAATCAATCGAACAAAAGTGCGGAAGAATAATGTTGATGTTACACTATAAAATTTTAAGTGGTCGACACAGCCGACAGTCGGAAAGCCGAAAGGGCGGTAATAATAATATGAGATATTAATGTATAATAATTGATTAGTACCTCGTTGCCTTTCAATCGTTTCCCTGTTCGTTCCTCGTTTGTCTTTTTCTCTTGCATATTATTACTCATCGTCAGTCGAAGCCATAGTAGAGCCATCGCATTATATGTTCTAGTAATTAAGCAGGTAAGTTTTTGATGTGAGTGCCAAAGCGCCACATAGTCCATCTAGAGAAACGCTTATTGTACGAGAGTGAGATTTGTTTTTGACTTGACGAGGGACGACGGGATCTATACTAAATGCCTGTTTGTTGATAAGCCGGGTAGGTAGGTAGGTACTTTGACTATATGGCTCTGAGCTGTGACTAAGATAAGCCAAATGAAAAAGTGAAACGAAAGGAACACGTTCTTCTTCAAAAGTACATAGTACTCTCATATTATGTACTCCCTTCTAAAAAGATCACCTCAATGAGAATTCCGAATTCCAATCCAACATCACCATCAACATCATTCACCATGAAGCCGGCATTTCCCTTTCAATCAACATAAACTATTTACAATACACATGCCGAACCAAAAAAAAACAAAAACGACAAATACATCTATCTGAAAAATCTGTATAGTCTGAGACTCTGTCTGTTGTACTGACTGAATAAATTGTTTTCTTTTACAAATAATTAGCATTACTGTCCTCCTCTGCTCATGCAAAACAGGACATGTTTCCTTCATTCTAAGGGGTAGATAGATTATTTTGAACTTCAATTTCATTTCATTTGCTCATTTAAATGTGTAGTCAACTTTTTCACTCTCCAAATTAACCAGAACCAGAACCAGAGAGCTTCGTACAATACAAAGAGAGAACGAGCACGACGAAGACCTACAACGTTGAACGCCAACGAGAACGACAATGAACGTCCCGTTTTTTATCTTGTCTGTTCAGTGTAAGTGTTAGTGATCGTGATGTACAGATTTGAATACATACTCAGCGGTTACTTTGAACTTTGTCTTGTCTTGTCCATTTTAATAATTTTTGTACTTGTTCTGGTTCTTCCTAAAAAATATCTCGACATTATACAAATTAGCCTTATCATTTTGGAACAAAAACGATGTAGAAAATGTGTGACGTAAGAAATGAATACACCTACCTATCTATAGGCATGGAGGTAGTGTAAAATCAAGCATAACAATAACAACAATATCGATATTAAATCATTTACAAATATAACATCTGTGTATGGGCAGAAGCACCGGCACCGGCACCGGCGCGGCAGATACATTTGAAAGTCAAATGGAATCAAAAGCGGAAGCTTTGAGTTAAAAGTTCAAACACTCATTGTTCTCTCATTCTCTGTATATAAGGCTGTTTTCTGAGCCATTTTTGGGCTACTGTTTGGAGCTCATGCAGATATGTATTACAGACAAATGTAAAAAAAACTTATGTTCATGACTCACAAGATCGTAAAAATAATAGCGAAAATAAAATTTAATTTACTGGGCGACAAAATTCACGCCTCACGCATGCAAATAGACGAAATAAGAAAATTATTATTATTATTCTTCAAATCCAGATTCAAACTTTTGAAGTCTTCTTTACATTATTCTACATTGTAGGTACTTGTACGAACGCTGGTTCTGGTTCTGCAAAAGAATAAGAATTTTGATATATCAACTGCATACTTCTTTTGACTTTGATTGCAGCATCCCCCATCTGTCTACATATATCTCTGTGGGTTGCAGAAATTACATATATTTCAAATTTCAATGCTATCCCATGCCATAAACAACAACACACAAAGTACTGTAGAACGTCTGGACACGTAATCTTTTATGCGAAACAAACCAAGTCAAATTTAAACATCTTAATTTAAGTTTAAATTTAACTTTAGCCCTTATACTACTACAAAAATCACCGACCACGAGCGGTAGGCGGGACAGGGATACTAAGCCAAGTAGAAGCCAAAAGGCTGATGGTGAGTCTGACCGACCGGACCGCGCTCTCCCTCCTCACAACAACATCCTCCAAGTTATTACTCGAGTAAACTAATAATGTAATAGCAATAATTATCAATCAACAACTAATTCAAATACAAAGTATTGAGGCAGACGTAGGAACGAGCCACGAGTGCGAAGTTATATAGTAATAAAATAAGAGGCTCATGTCCCCGTTGCCGTTGTCCCTGTCGTTATATTATGGCTACCAGTCAATTTTCCAATTTACACTTATTGAGATGTTCCGCAGCCCATAATCATTTTTATGTTCGTGAGATGTATATCTTTTGTAGTTTTGAGTATGTCTTACTACAGAGCCTACTAGAGGCAAGGAATAAGATATACAGTTTGGAAGAGTAAATTGGCTCGGCTTTCATTCACTGTCAAAGATTATAGAGGGAATCTACTACAAATTAGAGTGCAATAAATAAAGTACAAAATTTAAATTCAAAGTAGTCATTGGTACTACACGCTATAGCTAAGGCTGTGACTATAGGATTGATTCTAAAATTATGTCGACGAGAATTAGATTACATTCAACGTATAATGCATGCGTTGAGTTCGATCTTAAAATAAAGCTAATCATATGCCTACACGTGCCAATAATAGTGGTTTTGGAAAATTTCGATTTAAATTCTCATTAAACTGTATTTGCTGTAATAGAGCAGCACAGCTTTAAAATAGACTCTTGAAGTTATAATTGTATCAAAATTTAAAAGAAAGTACAACCAATAGAAATATCCACGTTGTGGCCGAAGTCCGTAATTATACAGCACATTATAATACACGCGAATTATAAAATTGTAAAATGTTAGTTATAATTTGGGATAATATCAGTAACATTCAGTATTTATAATCAGCAAACAGTTGAAATCAAAATAAGGGCTCGTTAAATAAATAGAACAAAAATAATTACGGGAGATGATGGTGGGCATATGTGGAAATGGTAAAATTGGCATAAAGAATTGCTTGGAAATGATCTAATTTTGTTATGTCCTCCTAATTGCAAATAAATGTCAGATAAATCTCAAGCACATCAGCCATGACCCCCTCCCGCTATTTGACTTCTAGAGTTTACAGTAGTGCATCTGTAGTCAGTCTATCTAGGCTGGGCATCTATCTATCAGTAGTGGATAATGCAGCCTGCCTGCAGTCAGGATCGAGCTTAGCCCTGCCTCCTGACAAAAGGCATAGATTTCCCTACAAAAATAAATACACACGGGAAAAAAAATAATGAGGATTTTAATGAGACGTTTCTTGGTTTTTCTTGGTGTTGGGTTTGGTCCTATGTTAATAAATAAAATCTAGAGCTAGAACTAGAACAGTTAAATTTCCGTCAAAGTCAAGTCAACCTATAGAAAACTATACACAAATTAAAGCAGACTCGGCCCATTCATAGTAAATAGAGATATTCAACTAAAATAAAAATACCAAAATACACACAAGAATCCCAAAGCCGATATAAGAAAATAAAACTTCTTATAACATGCAAGCAAAGTTCTTTTTTTTTTACATTTATAAGTAAAAATAATGGATTGTTTTTAGTCTCCTTCTAAACTTGTAATCATAAAGTTTTAAAGGTTCTTTCTTTTAGCGGCTTCATTCAATTTAGTAGGAATTCGAATTCCGAATTTTTGTTTCGCATTAAATTACATATTTAAATTTCAAATTTACGGAAGGTAGGTACACATAGCTCCACATTTGAGTTGTAATAAATCTTGAATAAATGTTAAACATCTGCCTTCAGTGCCTTCTCTCTGTTTACGTAGCTACCTTCTTCTTCTTCTGTTCCATAAAATTAAAAGAGGAAAATATTGAAAACTATATGTATAAAATACAGTAAAAACTGAGAATTACAAACTATAGAAATACTCATTGTGAGTTCAGCTTATTGCTATACCCAAACTAGAGACTGATAATAAACCACTCTGTCATACTGTCATTTCCTAATTGACGTTTAAACTAAAAGATGAGATTTAAACCAGAAAATAAATTCAGATGGCAGCTGACTTCTGGCTCGCTGATTAAGGAAAATCGAAATACATAATGAATTGCTAATAAGACGGATTATTCCAACCCTAATAATAATAATTCCCCCAAAACCTAGATTTTCTTCTAAAACAAATTTCCCGAAAAAGACACGTGTGATGTATATTCTTCATATGACTTGTGCTTTATCTTTTTGGCGAGCCAAACTAAACGGAAATCAGTAGCCAAGCCAGTCAGTAGTGGAGCCAACCAGGGTGACGGCAAGGACGCCACATGGCATGGTTTCATAAATGCAGTCGTATGTACAATTTTATTTTGAATAGGTTAGAACTGACTAGTGAGCAATACATATGTCCAACCGTTTTCATTATTAATTATCTACATAATAAATGTGTCACTTAATAATTATGGACCTACAAATATGCGACAACTTTACAAACATTATACTGTCATGTATCTGTATGTAATGAGTTATCGTTTACCATGCTTACGTTTGAATTTAAAATTACACAAAGAAATATAATATGTAGGTAGGTATATACATATTCATACTTCCATACCTTGCAACATTGAATGTACGCTACACATAAGCGCGATCCCGCCTTTCGTATTGGTTAGAGCGGCTCATCTATGCATAATTATTCTGCATCTCTGAAAATTACCAAATTAAATCACATTCAATTTAAATTCACTCATACTCAAAAATCAATGCTCAGTCTTAGAATGTAAATGAAAATTAAACTTGCAATTTAAAATCTAAAATAGCCTATCGAGAAAAGACAAAGGTGTGTGACCATGCTGTAATAAGGCGTAAGGCGTAAGGTGACGTGGGTCAGTCCACAGTCAGTTTCACAGTCGACGACGACAGCATTCTTCTATATAGTAACCAAATACATAATAATATTATTATTATGCCAATAATAATAATGTCAACTTCAGCGTCCTAACTGCAAACATCCACGTCCACTATGTATGTCAATGTAATCGCTTAGACACCTACTAATATGTGTGTAATTAGGCGCCTCTGTATATCATTTATATTTAAACAAAATCCAAGCAGCAATTCTTGTCTTTAACATATCACCCTGCTTCTATAACCATAAGTGGTTTACAAGCAAAGCATCTATCTATCTATAGAGAGGGGAGTAGGATTAAATTAAAATCTATTTGAATTTCAAGTACACTCAACGACGGCTCAACGCATTCATGTCTTTATGTGACAATGACTGTGTATTGATTGAGCCTCTTGAGGAGAGACGTGAGTGAGCAGTGACCAGGGAGGCAGACTGAGAGTTACAAAGGAAAGGGAAGATACACTGTAATACACAACATCAGCTCTCAAATGAAAGAACCTGAATGTAATCTTTCAAAAAATTACATCTGTCTACCAAGATATCTTTTGTTGTATGAACACCTCGTATCTCTATATCAGCTCTGCTGTACTGCATACTATGAATGAATAGAGAAGTTTTGTGTGGTTTGTTTTGGGCTTTGGTTTGCCTTATTGATTCAATACTTGAGAGACGTATTTAATATTTAATATTTATTAAATATTCTTTGATTTGATTTGGTCACTCCTTGTCATTCAATGCTTCATCAATGATTCAAGTCAAAAGTTGATGTCGACTTGGACTTGGACGAGGATGGCGTGGCTTCCCAATGCTGAATGTTGAAGTAATAGGCAGAATCAAAATTGAGGAAGTGTGTGGAGAGCAAATATAGGTGAGTCGAAGTGGAAGTTGGGATTTGAGATGATGATGAGGACGACGACGACGACGACTACGAGACTCTGTTTCTCTCTGTTGTTGTATTATTGTTGTAGGGTCATACATGTATAAATTGTAAATCTAAAAATGTGAACGTGTGCGCTATGTTCCAACTTCCAAAGTTTTTGTAGTTTATTCACCTCCTCCAAAACTCCGTCTGTCAATTTTTCTTGTGTTCTCTTCTGTTTACAAATACTATGATGATCCTTCTACTATCGAACTATACGGGATATGGGACTGGTCTCTTTTTTTCTTTTGTGTGTCTGTCTTAGCTCGTCTCGCTGTGCTGTGTGTGTGTGATGTGAGTGCGAATGTGTGTCCAACTTTTACCTTGCATTATTAACTTGCTTGGACTTGGACTATGACTAGCTTCACCTCATGGCTTTTGCTTAACTTTCCTATCTATATCACAAGTGTGTATCTCTCAAGTGTTTTCTATCTCCTTCCACCTCCATTAACATTAAAGTTCTACAGTCCAAGTTCTCTATCTTACAGATATATTTTTAGATTTAGAACATTCAAATATATGAAATAAATGAATGACTGAATCACGAGTACGAATTACAAATACGATAGAGATAAATTACCATTAGCATGAACATCAGTAGTAAAATAGACCTTATAACACAAGATACCTACTGTGTTGCCATATTCACTTAAAGACAAGACAAAAGATACAACATATAAGTTCAAACCCCACACCACACAATTAACAACTATTAACATTAGACTTTAAGTAGGTGCGTACATGCACGTGCAATTACAGGTACAAGCTCAAATTAACACAGACTTGAGTCTACGCACTATTTTAAATGCAAGACATACCTATTTACTTCATACATACATTTTATACAGTCAACAACAGTACGCAACTAACTGTGCTCAACCACATGTGCTTTTATAATTATTTTTTGTAACCCTAATTTTTAAGAATGGGAATTACTTACGCTAACTAAGTACCTACCTACATATAGGAATGGTTTTCATTTTGTTAATTTATGATGGAAACGTTTCTTCTTAAATTTATTCGTTTTGAATTTAAAATCTCAAGCGCTTTGAATTACGTCTGAATCAGCTGGAGTTTGACTGCTAAAGCTGCACGCTGGACGCTGGAAAACAAAAACAAACCAAATCATAAACTTAAAATGGAATAAAAACAGAGCTGTAATCATTATCTGTCTGTCTACAGTCTACAGTGTCTACATTTCCATTATTAATTTAAACGGCTGGCAGTAGAGTAACTAAAATGGAAACAATAAAGTTTAGTAAAAGTAATAAATATCTGTAAATGTAAATTGTAATGGAAAATGCAGGCGAGAGAGAGAGAAAAAGAGAGAGAGATAAGATGGAAAGGTGCATAATCATCTGTGTATCTGTGTACATACATAAGTTTAAGCTTGTGACGTCTGTGTTTGCGTTGGTGTTACATTCTTGATCTTGTATACCTGTAGATATCTTGTTATGAGCGAGCGTTACAGATTCAGATAGTGCACCTCCGTCTGTCTTTCGATGTCGTTCTACAGATACTGTATAGCTGTAGTATTGAATGAGTCTTGGCGTGAGTTGGATTCCGTGTAAAATCTTGGACATATTTGGTCAATGGGCACGGTCAAAGTGATTTACTCTTCCTTCTCCATCTCATCTTATCTCTTATTTTTCATGTTCTTCATTCCGAAATCGAAATCTACTATCTAAGCATCTTGAGAGGAGCATAGTGAAGTCATACCTAGTTAGTTAGTTAAAGCTAGAGAGTCAAAACTCTCAGCAAGCTAACTTACTTGGCAGAGACAGACACGGCAGGCACAACGACAAGCATACGACAGACATATAAATGGTTAAGTTCATACGAATTCATGAACAAAAGGTTAATATAAAGATTTATCACCTACCCACATTATATCGAATCCGAATCTTACACGTATCGTCTTATTCTGTGAAATTTTGAGACTAAACGAAAACCAAACAAAAACCAAACCAATACACATGCATTTTTTCTCAGAATTCATGCTGACTTCATTCACGATTTCATTTCATATTCCAATTCCACGAACGACTGCAGTTCTGCTCTGGATATGTTTCTATAGTTCTAATTCTAGGTATTTGAAGGAGCTCGAGCTCGTGTGTGTCATTTTTTTAGTGACGTCATTTACATAACTTTTCTTCATTTAAATAGCACGTTGTTTATCCATCATTTTAGCACTATGCGAAATGCATCAGAGGCTGCTTCAAACCTTAACCTTATTGAACAATTTAAATCTGTAAAGAAAATAATTTGAGAAAATAAAAAATTTAATGTTAAAAAATTGAATTTCATCATGCGGACTGGATCAAGCGACTGGTTCCGAAACAGGTTTCAAGGAGCTTTCAAAAATATTAAATTTGGTCAACCCCTCCAGACCAGTGAAGATCTCCAGTTTTCATTAAAAAAGTGTAAAATATAATCTAACCTAAAACATGATAAAAAGAAAATACATAAATTGAATACACTCCCGACTCCCATTCAAAAACACAATCCTATCGTTCAAGGAGATGATGAATGAGTGAGTTGTTGTCATTCGGCTCGGAATTGAAATTGAATAATGTAAAGTAAAATTGCAGAGTGCACCCTGCCTGTTCCTGTATTGTATATTCCCCTGATGCCTATATGATATATACTATCATTGTCATATCATTATTGCATTATACAACCTCCTATCTATTTGTCTATGTGTACTTACGTAATGTATGAATCATGTCATTGAAATGAATATCCAAATAGTGATAAAACAACTTGTGAAGTTAATGTAGTTCGTCATAGATAGAGAGACAGAGAGATAGTAGACGGGTGCTGGTGCTGGTATTGGTGCTGATATACCTATCTCCTTTCTCCTTCATGCCTACACACAACTCCATCTCCATCCCATCCCCATGCTCTGGCTCTGTAAATAAAATAAAATAAAATATGTAAGAAAAAAAACACGAACCGACAAAAATTCTGAATGTAGGCCATACATGATACAATCACAAATGGAAATAAAATTCATACAACACATACACACACACATGCACTAATATACACTCCTTCCCTATACTTTAGGTACACTATGTAATGAACAGTGAGTGTCTCTCACGGAGACAAAAAACTTGACTAACTTTTTGAGTCTCTCTGTGTCTGTTCGTGTATGTATTTAGCACGTACAAGTACAGTATAAAGTACCATGTATAGGGTGGTGATGGTGGTGGTGGTGTGGTACTGATATCGGCCTGGTTATAGTAGTTGTGTTTAGCTTGTGTAGTTGTCATAGATTACAAGGGAGTAAAGCAAATAGTTGATGCTCACATTCATGTAGTTTAGTGCTGGAGTGATGCAGTGAGGCACACCAAATAAACATTAGGGAAGATTACACAAGGAGTGCATATGCATACTTACTGTATATAATATACCAGGGAGGACCCGGATTGAAACCCACCCTGGTCCTGGTCCCGGTCCTGGTACTATATATTCTATAAAATAATATGGTCCTATGGCTCTCTGTCTTTGAAAAAACTACCGAGAACAAGAACAAGGGAAACCCCCACAAATAAATATATGTAGGGTATGTCAGACAATTCGGCATCGGTTTCTACACTATAGCGGAGCATCCAAGAATTGAGATAGTAAAAAGATAGTCAGATAGAGAGACTGTGGAAGATGAT
Organism: Dicyrtomina minuta; assembly: GCA_949802685.1. Classification (NCBI taxonomy): domain Eukaryota; kingdom Metazoa; phylum Arthropoda; class Collembola; order Symphypleona; family Dicyrtomidae; genus Dicyrtomina; species Dicyrtomina minuta. The sequence continues at coordinate 46,456,455 of OX461808.1, read as the reverse complement.
CGTCGGATTGTGAATCTGGATCTGGAATTTTGGAATGTGGAAATCTGGAGCGACTATGTAAGTATGTATAGGTGGTATCTACATAGAGTATGTAGCCGGCCGAGGGAGCGAGATGGGGAGAGGGAAGAGAGAGAGAGAGAGAGCGTCAAGTTGTTGACAAGAAGAAGCGTGTAAAGCGTGTACTACTTATAAATATATCTCTCCGTTGATTTTGTCTTGTATGTAAAAGTGCTTCAAGGACTCCCTCTTTTCGCTCCGGCCTCGGTCTTCCTCAGTGAGGTTTTCCTTGCCATTTGTCCCCCTCGCAATTCGCAGACTCCAGGACTGAGACTGAGACCGAGACCGGGACCAAGACCGACTTTGTCGATATTTTCGGCGCCAGGGTGGCGGCTAATTTTTTTTGATTTTCGCATCATCTTCCTCCAAACGTATCTCTCTCCCTCTCTCTCTCCCCATGTCTCACTATACTTAAACGTACGACATCATCCACGTTGAACATGCTACGTACAGCATCAGACAAAGACGGATATAGGCTATTCCATTTCGACTTCAACTTTAACTATCTCCAAGACATAGCGAACAACTCTAATAAAACTACATGCATTACATTACAACATGACATAGGTACCTAGGTAGTTCTATGCTGGAGTTTGGAGTTGGCACTGGTTACTGATCCTATATAGGAGGTATATCAGTAGGAAGGGGAAGTACATATAGTATAGTTGTGCACATAGTTTCAGTATAAGTAGCTCTAGACATGCTTATAAATGTATTATCGTTTTAGCAAGTTCTTTGAGCAGTTTCCTTGGTTCGGGGTTTGCGTTTGGTTATGGGGTAGCTTTCTTTCCCTTCCATATATATTCCATAGTGAACACGGATTTTCCAGCAGACTCCCCAACATAATATAGAGATGAGGCAGACAAACAGACTGGCGGACAGGGAAGTAGATGCAACTTTTCAGCTACAGACAGACATATATAACATTGTGATGCTCCACCCCCTATGAGTATGTATAAAAATAAGTTGTATTAACGGTAACGTTATTTGGTTATATAGGTATTTTGGTTTAGATAGTCATGAGTATATATAGATATAGTGATATAGATATAGCTACGCAGCTAACCTACTTACTAGCATGAAAAATTATTACCGGATTCGGAGATTCGGATTCACAATCAGAGCATACTACATTATGTTCACATATCAGGAGACATGGGGAGGGAGTAGTGTGGAGTGAGTGCCCTCGGTCCTTCGGTTGTTTTCGGCTCTGTTTTTTTGGTTTTGAGAAAGTTTTGCTTACATTTTTTTTCTCTTCTTTAGTATTTAACATTTTTTTCCATACAGAAAGAAAGAAAGAAAGAAAGAAGGAATAATACACAGATATCAATTTGAGTTTTCGGTATATTTCCATTTCATTTTCATCCCCCCGTAAACAATCCGTGTGACGGAGCATCAGAATTCCATTACAGATTACACAGAGAATTTTCCATGTACATATCGGTACTTACATAGATGGATGAGTGTATTAGAAAACAGGGGAAGAGAGAGTCGAAAAGTCGAGACGAGTCACTGCTACTGGCAATGTTTTCCTACGATTCCGATTATCCGTCCGTAGTTTATCTTCCAATCCTTATTCTCGACACAAAATGCGAAGAGCTCCAGAGCAAGGCCAGGGCCAGGACCAGAGCCATAGTTTTTGGGGTGCAATAGATTTCTATCGAAATTTACGAGATTCAACAAGATGCACACACACACACGCATACATTGATTCTGATTTCTCAAGTAAAAAGTTTCAAAACCACAGAAAATGTTTTTGAATCTTTAAATTCAAAAGTTTAATACTACACACAGATACTCTTGCTGGGATTTTGAGTCTTCATCTTCATTCATGGCGTCTTTTGATTCGCTGGCTTTGTCTGTGTATTCAACGCAAAGTTTAAGGAAATGAGAACCAATATATGGAAGAAACTGGAAACAGCATCAGCGATTGAGCTATTTAAATGGAGAAGAGAAAAAAATTGAAATTGAAATGCACTGTAATCTACAATACTATGCTTTCACTCACAGAATTTGAATTCGAATTTCTGCACTTTTACTTTTGATCTTTCCATATGAATAGATGTATATAGAGAGGGAAACACTCTTGAGATCTTTCTTCAATATCAATTCAAATTAATTGCCAACCAATGTTTTCATTTTTACATCCTTCCATGATGATGCCATTTGCAACGGTTGGAAAACAAAAATGTAGGTTAATTGTTATATTTTCATTCTAAGGATTTATACCCTTTCGCTGCGAAATCTCATGGTCTGTAGCATTGTGGTCTGTTAATAGTAATAGTTTTTTTGAAAGTTTTGAAATGAGGAATTAACACTATGGCTTTGATTTTCTTAAAATACAACATAGTGTTTTAAATTTTCACCTATGTTTAAAAGTACCTATATTATTATGTAGAAATGGAACTTCAAATTTTATATTAAGTTCAAGCAGTTTTACACTATGTGCATTGGATTACAGGATTGTCAAATAAACAAATGCCAGGATGAGGGCGAGAACCCAAAATCTCAGCAGAACTCAGAATAAAAACAAGGAGAGAATGGAAATGGTTTTGGCGCTCTCCATTTGTAGTATTATATAAACGATTAAACTAGAAGCCGTTGGCTTTGCAGGACAATAGAAATAGAGCCTCTCTTGCTTCCGTATATTACTTTTAGGAACAAATAATGGGGCACGGAAGCTATAGAACTAGTATGCGATTTCCTATGATATAGACTTCTATCGTATACGTCCTTGTCGTATCTCTATCGATTGCAATTATGTTCATAAAGGGTTGACAGAGTGAGAGTGGTCAAAGGAGTAGTTAAAACAACCTTAAATCTTTCTTGTCTACCGTCTACTTTAACTTTATCCAACCATGGATCATCATTTACCTTTTACACACACACACACTTACTTCTCTCCTGCCCACGTCCACAACTACTACTACTACTACTACACTTTAGTGACTATTCCTATCATCTATATAGTCTATTGGGAAGGATATAATATCGTCAATCGACATAGGCACTATAGGAATTTACACCTCTTTGTTTCAAACACCAACACCAACACCAGTCGACACCAGCACCAGTCTTTTAGGCTACTGTCTAACAGTAGCATCAGCCTGAGCAGATGCTCCATTTATAGCTGTATATACGATCCCCACTGTATAAAATTACACCTATAGCTCTAGTAGATCTATGAGTATAGGAGAAATTCTTATATGTGTATAGGTCGAAATTGCGTGGGTACGTCTAAATTAATGGCTTCTTCTCTGATTGCCAGTTCGGTTTCGGTTTGGCCCGCACCAGAGCCAACTCTTCAGCGCTCGGTCGGTGTGTGTGTCCTTTGTATAGGTAATATGGGCATAGGCATAGGGGGTGACTTTTAGGAATATAACCATAGTATAACATTGGCTACTTCCCCTATATACATTCACCATTTCGGATTCTAATTTGAAGATGTAGGAGTAGAATGTAAACTGAAGGTTCTGTATAGGCAGGCTGACTTTGACTTTGAGAGAATCTACTACTACTGTCTAATGTTCCGAAGCCGCGTATCTGAATGTGAACAAAAGGAGGGGGAAAGAAATGACACATCTATGGAGACTGTCCACTGTCTATCTCTATAGAATGTCCACCAAGTCGATTCTTCCGACGTTTACGTCTCGATGAAAGTCGCCCCCTTAAGACTGCATGGACAACCTTTTATGCTTCCATTTTTAGCTGAGAGTGAAATGTGCTCAACTGGCCAACGTAATTATGACAATCTGCCAATGTGCCAATTTACAATCGTCTGATAATGTCAGAATGGTCATTACTTAATATTCCTGTGACAGGATCTGTCTATATATAGTCGTTTTCTTCCGAATTCGGATGCCTCCTGTATACAGACCTTGAGATTGACCCGCGTACGGACGCATTCAATTCTTCGGTTTCCATGTCCATGGATACGAATTTCTAAAAATATATAATAATACATATGTAACTAAAAATAAAATAGTAACACTAAAATACGGTGCAAACCAGAATTAGAATCAGAACAAGGGAATATACATCTATAAATGTAATATTTAAGCAGTAACCTGTCACCATAACAAAAGCAATTTTGTAAAATAAAGCAAATAAAATTCCATAATATATAGCAACATCTACCTTCGTTTTAGGTGAGGATGAAAATCCGCTCCGAAATGTGAATACATTATTGTACATAGACCTTTGGCGTTGTCCGTATTTATACAGAGAATATTATTGTGAGATTGAGATCCACAAGGTCCGATTACTGTCTCAGTGGAAAATCAATGGCAACAAAGGGACCATCAATGTCCTCGTAAACTTAAAAAGTAACTAAAAACAAACAAGAGCGAAAGCAAAGACATTAGTCCAAAATAAATTCAAAATATGTCTACAATCTACTTACAATACAGTCAGTCTATTTATTTGTAGGTAGGTAGGTATATACAATGTAGAATGCTCAAACAAAAACAATGGGGGTAATGATAACAGTTATAATATATTCATGCTGCTGCTCTCCACACTCCACTCCTAAAACTGTATACACATTCTGGAAATAATGAGAACAAAAACAAGTACTAGGGCGAATATATACATATAATGTGAATTAAAATCTTGAAAATGAATTTGAAAATTTACATAAAATACTATAACACAGTTTTGTACACGGAGTTTGGATTTGGTACTGTTTTTGTTATTGTTAACTCTATATTTCAACATTCCACGGTTTTATATTACAATCCAGTTCAGGGGACACACATAATATACTTACACACAGAGAAGTATATTTTAGTTAGAATACTCGATAAGAATTATCAAGAGGAGTGCAAAAGTCGAAGTCGAAATGTTGAAATACGGTGTTAGAATGTACCGAATCCTAAAATAGTAAATTAGGTGCTAAAGTATATAATAGTCTGTACAATAGATTAGAGAATATATTTTATCAGATCATCCCTTACAATTGTAATTTACACGAACCCATTAAGGCAATACATTATATTGATATAGCATATCTCTGTTGTAAGCTCCGAGCTTCTTGTCTTTTTCTTTCTTGTGACACATAGACGTATGCTATGTTATTACGGTTACCGGCACCGCCATGCCAGGACCAGGACCAGGACCAGGACGATTCCATGTTCGGCTACATACAGAGATGTAACTTATGTAGATAATTCCTATATTATTATTATGGCACTACGTACATATAGCCTGCTCTCTCTCTCCCTTTCACTTGACAAGATAAATGATGTGATGATGTGCTCGAAAATCCAAATTCCAAATCCAAAATTCACGACTCTATTTCTCTTGTACACTTAACAGACTGATCACCCAACACTATATACATTCTAAAGCACTGTACATACACATGAGTTTTGAACACGCGAGGAGAGGGCTTTAACATTTATTATTATGTGTCTTCGTCGATAGATTATAGATCCTTTCTATCCTAGGCCTAGGTGTAGGTGAAATGGTCATGCTCTGCACTCCTACAGGCAGGAGGCCATATTACATATGCAGTGGCAACGGGTGGGCATGTACATAATAGATTTTTGTACAAGTAAGTTCAACTTTTAACTTGAGCCCGAGCTATGTATAATCTACATACATTGATTTCAGTGACGTTCTTAAGCTTGATCCCGATCCCGATCATCATCACTGGAAATTCGAATTCAAATTCTCAAACACACACAATATTATATAGTAAATTCAGTCTTACCTATGTATAACTTGTATATAATATTGTATTAGTAGACCTAGAAAAAATTGTACTTTGAGTGCCTCAAACTTTACAGACTGAGCGCAAGTATAGAACTTTGTGTCGGAAAAGAAATACATTAATCTTATTGCTCTCAATCTTGTCTAATGTCTGGACTTTCATGTGCAATCGTCGCCTTTATAGTTATCGTATATCATTATATATAATTTCATAATTATATTTGTATATAGTGTAATTCTCCAGTTATATATAAAATTATTACAACGCAACTATGACAAAAAAATACAGCATTAATAGAAACTGGTACGGTCGACGTCGACGTGGCTATATATACTCGCTCGGAAGGTTGGTTCTGGTTCTGGAAGGCTCATGCCGATGCCCTTCCTAAAAATATACATTAACACAATAGACCATTATGACAATTTAGACCAACATAAAAATCCTGTCAAGGATGGTCAATGGAAATGGGATCAGGATTGACATTTTGGCAGAGATGAAGGAAGACTTTTCATTTTACTTTTCATCATTTCGGATTTTGGATTTCGGACAATGATATGTCCACATGTAGAATGTATAGTCGTCTCCATGTTCCACATATGTGTAATATACTCAACTATACGATCATGATGTTTGGCGTAATGGTCTTGAGTTCACAATGATAGCAAACAACAGCTCATAGTGCAGTTGGTCCTTGGTTTTGGTTTGGTTTGGTTCTTGGTTTGGCATGTCCAGTGCTTATCAAAATCAATTGTGTCTTTTTTTGAGTCATTGTGGGTGTGTGTGAGTCTCGTTGGACTCTTTTCACAGGGAACATTATATGATCCAATGGCTCCTAATGTTAACTCACTTGCTGCCGCTGCCTATATATTATATTCCCTCTCCTCGTCGAGTCGAGTTAAAAGCGAGATGATGAGCCAAAGCGACGAGGAAAACACAAGCCAAGCTCTCTTCTGATGTTTCGTCCATCTTCATCAATCTCCTACAATAACGTACAATACAAACCACAGAAAAATAAGACTAAAAAAAGTCCAAGTCTGTATAGTCCGACTCCGAATCCGAATCCGAACCCGAAAGTTGAGTGAATTAACTCAAGAAAGATCATTCATATTTGTATCCGTCTACAAATTGTTTCACTCTCCACTATTTACAGCCAGAGGCCAGACGAGAGCCACAGCCACAATGATCTTGCTGGATGAGGATCTGCTAGGAAGGGGAAATAGGATATATACATATATTTGTAAAATATTTATTTGTAATGCTATATATACATGGAGTAAAGATTTAAGGTTTGAAGACCTTTACTGTATTTAGACTGAATTTCTCTCTCTCTCTCGGATCAAAAATAAATGTGCATACCTCTACGTAGTGGACTGGCTCCTGGAGCTGGAACTGGAACTGAAACTGGTGGTGGTTCTTTTCTCGTTGTAGCAAGTTCAGTGTTGAGTGTAATAGAGGTAGACTACTTTGGATCCATTTCGTTGTCCTCGTCTATGATATGTTCTGGCTTGGTTTGAAATGTGAATACTGTACAGAAGACTGTGGGGATAGATGTAGAAATATTTTAAGGATATATCTGTATAGTTTGTAGTAGTCTCGGTTGGACTGTTCTCTTGGATTCATGTGGATGGCTCTTTGGCGCCGCTCCAGAGGGTGAAATGTGAAATGAGAGTAAGTGGAGTGTGTGGAACTAGTGGAACGGAGTTTCTTCAGGATTCTTCTTTCTATTCTTCACATATTCACATCTCCTACCACTACCACTGTGTAGAAGATTCATCCTTATTCCCTTACTATTTCCTTTTGTCCCCCTTTAAACTATGTGTAACTCTAACAATTCCCTTTCTCTCTCTGCTCTTTGAATAAAGCTAAAGAAGAAATAAAACCTAAGAAACTACAATTCCAATTCCAGTTCCAGCTACTATACTAGAAGAACCCGAACTAGCCAACTGAATTCACCCAAAATTCAAGTAGAAAGCATGTTAGAGGAGTCGTCTTCCCAATAGATTCAAGTTGAAAACCAGAACCTTCCATTAATGCATTGGAAATATGGCTACTACATAATACAGAGTACTTGAAAATACAACATGAAGAGCTTTGTAGTTTTGTATTTTGTTGTTGTTTCTGCTGTCATCGCATCGTATAATATCACATTGAATAGGATAGAATTGAGTTGAATCACTGTAAGTGCCTACTTTTGTCATAGGCCAGAGGTAGTGCATAGTGTTAGTGGGTACAGACTACAGAACCAGAACTATATGGCTCGGCTGCTGCAACTACAAAACGACTTGAGTTTTGATGTAGGAAGTTGTAGAATATAGAAGATTTCCCGTCTTTTCGACTCTTAACCTGGAGCGGAGATCGTAACCAAAACCGACTTTGATGCTCTCGTCTTCTTCTGCTAGTGGATCTGAATCTGAATCTGCGATGCCATGGTTGACGGTAAAAGACGTAAGACGGTCGACTGACGGCACACGGTTGTTTTACGTTTACTGTTTTTACGGCTACTTTACCCTTTACGAAAGGAATCTATGATGATTCACTCACTTTTGCTACTTTGGTTTAGTTTTGCTTTCTTCCAAAGTACCTACAGGTATATGCATTTCTTGTTCTTCTTTAGTTCCTTCAACTGTGAACTGTTAAGAGTTAAAATGTACAATCTGTAAGTGAATCTGATCTCAACATATACATTTTGTGTATGATCTCAATCTTTCTTTAGCATCTCTTTCTCGTGAATCTTGACGTCTTGAGAGTAATCCATTATGTATGTCTGTGCTATATTTTCTCCTGGATTCCGTTCGGTTTTGGCTTGACTTGGGCTGTGGCCTGGTGTGTGTATTCGTTTATAGCGATGACGACGTAGCATAATAATAAGACTACTGCAGAAGTAGGATCTTCTTTTATTGTTGTTACAATACTTGAAGGAGAGACTCAGAGAAGAACTTCATCCACATGATCTTCCGCCTATTATTTTCCATTCCACCTTATGCTACTTGCACTTCCCCCGGTCATAGAATTCCCTACATCCTTTTTGCTTCATGAACTTGAACGATGCGACTGGGATGCGAGGACCGGTGGAAGCCGTGCAATCTTACTAGTGAGTTGAACTCCTAAATTCTCTGTGAATGATTTAATTGTGACTAAGTAATCGTAAGAGGCCCGGTCCTGCAATCAAAACAATGAAAGCACACTGTTATGGATTATAACTGTTGGTTGTAAGACCAGAATTCGAATGTTGGCGATCAACTGTGTAGAAGTAGTTGAAAGTTCATTATTATTTCTTTAACCTACACCAACACTAAAACACCAACGCAAACGGTATAAAATATAATAATAATAATCACTCGTCAATACTGTGCATTGCACAGTAAATCGATTCGTTTCGCGAGAACAACGAGAACATTATAGAAATCATGTCAGTTGATGAGTTAATGTTCGAAATTAAAAGAGAGCGGGGGTGGACATGTGTAACTTACAACGTATAGAAAATTTGAATTTGAAATTCACCAATCGACTTTTCTTATTCATCTTCTTTTTGAAAGTGTCTAGCTGTCAGTCAGAGTCAGAAAATGGATGGAATCAAATCCATAAGTATATATTGTGTACCTATAGGCAAAGGCATAATAAAGAAGATTATTTATTTCAAGATACTCTCTCATCTCTTCTTTGACTTGACTTAATGACTCCATACGAGAGTACGGCTCTCACAATCGTGTAATACTGCATACTGCTATAATGCTATGTGGTACATAATTTCCTAATATCAATACATACAAATTACGTATTATGTTGGTACTACTCAGCTGACAACTGACTAACATCTTTCATCGATGTGTAGGTAGTTAGACTTTCATCGCATTAAACATTAAGAATGATGAAAATGAAATAGCATTAAGCATGCAATTTGAATTTATCTACATTTACATAGGCATACTTACTTTTAGATTTAGGTCCCAAGCTTTTGAACAAACAATAATAACAAGCACAAATGAAGTAACAAGTCCCACTGACTGGTCCAAGTAACTAACAGAAAACTGACTGAAACTGAACAGTGAACATACATATAGATGATAGATGAGAGAGGACACAAACACCATAGCCCTGTGTTGAACATTGGCAATTTTCAACAACTTTTGACTTTGACAGTTGGTTTGGTTTTTGGTGGCTGGTGGCTGGGACTTTGGTTCAGTTGAGTCATCGATACGAAGAAAAACCCAAGGCCTAACTCACTAGTGACTAGTCAGTATATAGGTATAGTAACAACTGTACAGTATACACATTAACACAGGAATATTATAAGAACAACTATGACACTGAGAAAGAAGTCTTCAGAACAACGGTAAACTCATATGATATCCGTATCTTTCCCCTCACTTTGGAAATTATCTGTAAACTTATGTATAAATAAAACATACACAGATAGTTTGATATACTGTCAGAGAGAAGAACAGTCACCTTTTTTTTCGCCCACGATTTCCAAGTTTCTGACGACACCAGAATATAAAAAAAAATAGCATGTGGTAAAGTTTGGTTAAGTGCAATGTGCAATTACTGTGCAACTACGATCTACGGTGATGGCAAAAACATGTCTAAACTTTTTATTATCTCTCGCACCAATGACACTGCTCTGTTTTTATTGGAACAACATGAAATTAGGTAGAGAAACTATAATATTATTCCAGTCTGTCACTTCCTCCTATTTAGCGTTTACCTCATACACTCTTATTTTATATCACACACAAAAAATCACTGTCGGTGCATTCGTTCGTCACATACGAACTAAATACCACACTACTGACTGGTGGAAGCAAAATATTATATTCACATTTATCCAACAACTTCAAAACGTTTTAAGTGAGTTTTCTTCCAGATTTTGGAATTTTTAGTGGAAACGTTCGACCTACGTTGAAATACTTACTATCTTTTTTCCGAAAATCGTCGATGAAACGTCGATACAAACTTTTTAGTTATTTTCAAGTGGTAACTCTTTTTTTTTAGCTAAATACATGCACATAGGTAGCGCATCCATTAGCATCTGTGGTTTGAAGCTATCCACACGACTACTGCACTATCAATTTTGATTAGTTTTTCTTAAATATTGTCTCCGAGTATTGTCTTACTTAATCCTTATAGTCATTCAAAGGGAAAATCAAGAATCTATTACATGAAAAAAAACTAGACGTAGTGGTCTATGGTTCTATAGTCTTTAAGAATAAAATGCGATGCGGTTTTATAGAAGGTGTTAAAAAGTTGTTAAATATATATTGGGAACAAACTGGAACGGTGAGAAGTGTAACTTTGAAAGGTATGAGCTCATAAATGTAATAAAATTAGATAACATGACACATATGGTTTTCCCTTTTTTACTGTTTCTACATTAGTTTTTTCCGTAGTTATAGATGTACGCACAAAATCCTACATGTAATACTATTTGTAAACTCTACAAGTACAGACATAGCTATAGATGTGGACTGGAAATATATATCCGGAGATCAAAACTGCCTAGTTAAGCTGAAGAATCTTATAGAGTAAATAAATACGTAGTATAGAGTAAAATTTTATATATGGTACCTTTAAAAAAATAGTTGCATAGAAAGTCATTGAGCTTAAATCCGTCCGCAGTATCGTACTACTACTAATTCTATCTCCTGCCTCCCATAATATCCAACACCGACAACCATCCCAGCCTGTGTGTGTCACCCACACGTGGGATCAAATTTTAAACACATTCAGCATTCAGCTTTTTTGGCATTTGGCAACCAAGTGTAAAGTGTGAGAAGGATGGGGAAATTATATAACATGCATATACTTATGTACTACATTGTACCTATACAAAAGTCTTTTAAAATTTTGTTCGAAGAATATAAAGAACAAGTTCATTTCCTCCTCCTTCATAATATGTACGCCTAAATACATACTTTTGACTTTGACTTTTTTTTTGCATCATGTAATTTTATATAGGTAAACTACAAGTCTATCTCTCTCTCTTGAAAATCACAATCTATCAATAACATTCAACCTCCATGTGGATTTGATTTTGGCCAGAGATTATAATATATTATATAGTGGTCGAACAGAAGAAGAAAAAAATCATCTTATCTAATCTTTCATGTTTTTTTCTTCTTCGTGCCAGACAAATATTTCTTATTTAGTATTTTCCGAATCCGAATCCGAATCCTGAATTTTTACAAGAACAAAGAAAAAGACATGCGGTGGGGGAAATATAAAACAAAGGGAGAGTTAAATGTAAAGACAACTTAAGAGCATAACAAAAGTCGAAGACCCGAAATCGCAATTTTTTTATTGGATTATCAGTGACTAAAACTAACGGGTTGGGAGCTTCATCCATGGCCCATTACTTTCCATCTTAAATCTTAACTCTGTTCTGAGTTCTGTGTAGACTATATATATGGTGGACAAGTACAACTATATATATATATACAGGATGTCAAACTGTACACGTTACTTTCATATAGTTAGACTGCACTTCGCATTCCATACCATACCACACTGCCACTGTTCAGAGGGGATGTTCATTTTCATTCAAAGATTCTTTTTTTTTATCTCGAAATGCCTTGTTCCAGTTCCAGGATCAAGGGGGACCTCCGTAACATTAACTTGACTATAGAGTGATATATATGCAACCGAACCGACCGTCGAGCTGTATTGTACTGTGGAGGATGAGAAGAGGAAAAAATCCACTGATTTTTTGTCTTGCCTCTTCTGTTCTGTATTTTCCCTGTGCCTGTGTGAATCTGAATCTCAACGATACGATGACAATATGATTACATGATACAATACAACTACCACTATGATAGAGTATTATGGTATATAGTAGAAATAATAGAAAGCTATTAAAAGTGAGGATAGATAGATATGTAATCCTCTTGTTGGGTGCTGGAAGTGCTACTATTACTACTACCAGTCTACTTACTGGCAATTGTAGTTAGTAAAGTAAAAAGTAACATCTAAATTCTAAATGTTGTCTCTGCTGTATTATGCTCTTCGATCATTTTGTTTGGAATTTTTGGAGGATCTCTTGTAGTAATATATTATTTCAATTTTACTCATACAATGATACAGCATATTATATTATAGTTGCGTTTGTGTACGACACCCATGCGTATTTACTAGCAGTAGTTAATATACTATAGTAGGAGTAGGAGTATCTGCGAAATAAAAAAAACTCACGTTGTGAAGCTTAACTCCTACTTTTCCGAGATGTTTTTGTGTCTTCTCGTCTATTTACCCTCTTGTTGGCGCGTCGTATTTATCGTGGAATATATTGTAGGAATAGGAATGTCTTCTGACTGTGGCTGTGTGTGAGTTCTTTACATGAGAAAATAGAAATATATAGTTGTAACTTTTTTGGAGGGAGTTGATAGACTCTAGAAATTCAAATTCGAATATTCCAAATCGGAAAGAGAAATAGGAATAGGATAGCACATTAAGTCTAGAGGGTCTATTAAAGTATGTAGAAATGTGGAATTACTACAACTATTCTCGTCTGTAAACTGGATTTTCCCAATATCTCCTCTTTTCCCTCGTACCACGACCGGGACAGGTGGCCGGAACAGAAATGCGACCGGGTCGGTCTCTGCAGTTGGAGTTCTTCCTCGCCCTCGACCGCGATTAGTGGCAGACGCGGTCCTCGGTGGCCGGGATCGTCCTCGACTCGCTCTAGTATTTACAGAGAGAGCGACCGAGGGAAGCCAACCGCGCTTACGAAGTTCCTGCTCACGGAGTCTTGATACGTTGGACTGACTACGGAGAACCCGGTGACTCGGTATGGGCTCCGTGGTTATAGATGGGAATGCACGACTATAATGACCCGGTGTGTAGGTGTCGGTATGGCCGTCGACACTCACACCCGGAGTATGTTAATGATGACCGTTATACTCCGGTACCCGGTGAACTGGGAGTATCACTACAGTACTACGGTGCTGGCTCCAGTAAGCCGAATAATGCCAATGCAATGTTTAATGTTCACAGCACAAGAATGTCGTCTTTGGGAGTGTCTTTTTATTTGAACTCTGTTACCGTTCGCTTTACCTCACACAATGTACATTGTAACACTCCACGAATACTAAATTAATGATCTCTTAGTTATCCACAATATTATTCCCGTACGGGTAATTAAAATAAGATCTCCAGAGGAGAAGAATAAGGAGAAGAATAAATAAATATATATAATAAATATAACACACAAGATGGCTGACGGGCTACCTAAACTTTCTCACTTTACTAGCTTTCCACCTAGTACCGTCTCCTTAAAGAGTTAAATAGGAAGTGAAGTCCTGGCTCTGTTCGCCTGCTGAAGAGGACGGCGATCGTACGATCGAGAGAGTGCCTACGTCATACTCCTCAGCTCCAACCGTCTCTTCCACTTGCCCTACTTTACCTGCTATACTCCTAGCCCCGCGCCTCTCCTATACCTACACTCTTCTCCCGCTATACGCAGTGGAAATTTACTGCTTGCACCGACGACGTCGGTTGGTTCTCCATCCCCAACCTTCCTTGTCTATTTCCCGCTACTGCTATAAATACCCCTACAGTACAATTTCCATATTTACCTTCACACTATCCCCCCCACCGTTTTCAACCGGGTAGTGCTTACTCCAGCATCGTTGGATGCTCTACGAAGCACGTATCCATTGAAAAACAGGTGTTAAGAGAGTGCCGTACTGCTGCAGCCGGGTCGCCGTCCCGCCTAGGCCCTATTACCTTCACACTGCTATCAGATCCTTGACCGCGACCGCGCTCGTCATCCCGGTCCCGCTATCCTTTCTAACCCCGCTCGTCTCGGTCCTCATCTCAACGCGGTGTCCCGCTTACATCTCGACATAAAAACATCACCTACGAGCTACTGACTGACCGGGCCGGTCGCCCCATCTCTTACCTAACCTATCCCGCCGCCACCTTCACAAAAACCACATTCTGACGGCATCATCACAACCATACTATCAACATCATACACAATGTCATGTCACCAAACTTAGTCAAAGATTTAATAAAAAATAAAATAAAAATAAAAAAAAATGCCGCACTCATGTGCCAAATCATAATTACTAATACACAAATGTAATAAATAGTAGTAAAACATAAAACAAATTCATTAATACAACATATTAACATACAATCCCGGTTCCTCCCCGAACCTGCCAGATCCTCATCACCCTATGTATCTCATAACGTGATCCCTCTTAAAGCTAACATAAAAAAAATGTAAAAAACGTATAAAAGTACAAAAAATATATTATTCCTGGTTCCACGAACCCATCTATTCACACATACACCAATAGACACCTATACACTTAATGCCTCTTCATTCCTGCGACTGTCCCGGCTCTTCATTATCCCGGTCTTCATTCATCCCGGTCGCAGCTTCAGTAATCCCGGTCGAAACTTCAGGTATCCCGGTCGAGGCTTGCTCCTGTCCACTAGTATTAGCTTCGCCAAACCCGATCGGCGTCCCGTTCTCATCGAACCGTAGAGGCATCCTGAACTGACTATCATCCGTAAAAAGCGGCATCCCAGACCCAACCGACGTACGCACCACTATCTCCTGCAGAACACTTACTTCCGGCGACTCGGTCACCGTCTGACTACTGCCTGGTCCAATGACTACCGGGTCTTCCGCACCGGGTTCCTTAACTTCCACACTTTGGATGGACGTGTTCTGACTTCCGAACGCGTCTGCTGCCTGTGCCGCTCTCTCCTCTTGCATGACCAGGACTCGCTCTGCTACTTCCTTATAGAATCTGTCCCGGTCCACCGGGGCCCACACATCAGGATTCGTGTTCCTCGCTCGCAAGTCAGCCACCGACCGCAGCACTCCCGCTACTTGCAGGTATACATCCTGGAGACCGCGCTCCATCTCAGAATCACGGAACATTGGTTCCTGCGGTGCCCGAACCAGCATCCAAGACTGCTCTTTCAAGAGAGCCTCTATCGCTCTCATCAATTCAAACGCGCCCACTGTCGCTGGCCCCCGCACCAGTCCCAACAAATGATTCTGGAGAACTTCCTTCTCCCCGGCCGGCGCGTCCGCTTCATGGGCTCTCACCTCCACCCGGTTCCATGCCGTTTGCATGACATCCATCCGGAACATGATGTCCTCGTCGCCTGGTGTTCGTAGATAAGGCTGGGATTTATCTACCCATTCCTCCGGTCGCTCTGGCGGATCCTCCTCTGCCGACAAGCACGACACTATCGTATGCCCGATCGCCCGGCAGACCCGGCAAACCTTCCCAATTTCATACATCCCTGGTTGCGTGGGAGCATACACCGGGCCCCTAGTCGTGTCCGCCAGCCAGCGCCTTTGCCATTTGATGTGGTTGTCCGGGAGCAGAAGCCAGCCACTCACTGCGTTGAACACGTAGACCCTTCCTAATACAGGATGCCTACTATCCCATACCCGGGTCTCCGTGTCCAACAACAGCTTCATGACTCTCTTCCCTGCGCCCTTGATGGCTTTCGCTTGCGCTCCAACTTTACTCATAAAGCCGGATGCCAGAGTCCTCTCATATTCTACCGTGGACTGTGGCTGCTTCGGATCCTGCACACCGTCCTCGGAATCCTCCTCGCTATCTTCCGTCTCCGTGGCCAAGTTCACTGTCTTAATCTTCTTGGCCGCTTTACCCTTTGGCGTCGTCCGCTTCCTTTTAACAGACTTCGATCCCGGTGTACCTTCACCCTCTGGCACTACACCGCCTTTGCTCCTGGTCCTGGCCGGGGCCGGTGTAGTCGCGGTCTTGTTGTCTGCCTTCTTCGCTGCCCTCGAACTCGACGCCCCGGTCTGGCCCGCGTGTAACTGCTTATTCTTATTTGCAATCGCGTCATCCAGCAGCTTCTGATGCTGAGCGGCGATACGCGCTTGTTCGGCTGCCAGTACCGCGGCAGCTTGCCGGTCTTCTTCCTCCTTCCGACGCTGCTCGGCCCGAATCACACTACGCTGTTCATCCCAATCATCGATGAATACTTCTGGCCGGCAGTCCTCATCCCTGGCCGCGGAGGCATTAGACTCACACCCATCCGGGTCTACCATTTGTACAGTTGAGTCCAACAGACTGATCGCGTCCATGTGCATCAGTGTTTGCACCGGCTTCAGCAATTCTTTAAGCCTGACCCAACCTTCCAGCTTCTTTTTCCCCTGCATCATCCTGCCCGCGTCCTTCTCTTTGACGCCGGTAATGTCCGTTACACTCCACAAATCAACGAACTCAGCGAAGGCACTAAACGCGTCCTTGAAATGTGCGTGCACTTCCCCTTGTTGCACGCATCGGTATTTGGACGCCCATCTAGACGGGGTATCCTGGGTCTTCAACTTGTTGGACTTGCCCAGGATCAGCGGTACTTGGATCATCCATGCTATGGACCGCATCGCTAGCCATTCCCCCGGTCGTAGATCTAGCCTATACGCGAACTCCCTACGAAGCACTAGCAGGATTGAAAGGAGACCCCTAGGGTCGAATTTCTGCCGAAGGTTGAACTGCTTCTTATCCACTAGACCGCGCACTTCCTTTAACAGCATTAAAACGTCCTGTTTTAAGAGCGCATCCGTATACTGGGGCGCAACTACTGGCATTCGTGCACTTAGAATCTCGATCCTGTTCGGCACTGCCTTCAACCAACGTTCGTATCCCATCCACGGTGACGAATAAGATTCCGCATACAACCGCCCCAAGTTTAACACTCCTAACACCACTTTCGACATGTACTCCACTTGCGTGTCCCGGAGTACCACCCTGTCCTCCTCTCTTGCCGGCCTAGTGTCCTCTGCCATATCCACCCGGGACACCCGTATTCCCGGGAACACCGTGCACATCGCTACTTCCACTTGTCGCGGTGCGTCCCGCTTGTACTTTGCTGACCACAGTTTTTGCCACAAGTACTTCACATCTACAGCGTGTCGCGGTCGAGTGTCCGCGAAATTCCTCAGCAACTCAAACTGAGTTCCCAGGCCGTAGAACCACTTAGTTGCCTTATGCTGCTCCAGCCACTCCATCACGACTACTCTGGCTGTGTGGGGCAGAGTGGCAAACCCCATGATCACCACGTTGTTCCCATCGGTGACCGCGATTACCGCAATGTAACCTCTCTTCGTAGTGTGACGGATGGCCCTCCACACGTGCACTCCAACGTGTGTCGCCCCCGCTAACTTATCCAACGCGGCCTTAATCTCCTCTGCTGTGCTGATGTCCGCGTTCACCACCAGCTTCTTTGTTATGGACGGTTTCGTCTCCAACGACTTCTGGTCCCAGGACCCGTCCCGCTCCACAAATGAGTGGATTCGCCTCGCCGGCAGATCCTCCTTCGTACTATGTTTGAAGGCTTCCATATCTTCAGCCTGCTGCCGGTAGGCCTCCGTTAACCCCCGAAGGGAGTCATGATCTTGTGGCCGCTCCGCGACCCGAATCGTGCCTCGTTCGAGCGCCTCCGCCCTGATACTCCGCGAAGGCCACCCGAACTCCACCGGGTTGTCAGGTAATCCGGATACGAACGCCCGGTCGTTCAATCCTTCGCTGCATGCTGCAGCCTTCCACGACACAGTGCCATAGGCCTGTGCCACGTCCAGCTCCCATTGCGGTGGGGCTTCCATGCTAAAAAAAATTTAAAACCACAGATTAGACATTGTCTAAGTGAGATTCCCCTCACCTCCGTCTCGCTGTGTTTCCCAAAACTCATGCATGTGGCCGCGCCAAGGCACGGCCAAAACAACAAAATCCCATCACCGCGGTACCCCTGATACCGCAAAAGAAAACTTAAAACCAAACTTAACTACTATTGGTGCGGCGATCCCGGTCGCCCGGTCTCGCCACTATACTCCCCGCTACTTCTGGATGATCCCAGACCATCCCGGTCGTCTCCTCTACCCTACGGTGTTCTGGTGCGAACTAAGATGCATTGAGCAAATACTTAACGTTTAAGCGCGTACCTTTTTTGCTTACCCACAGAAAACTTTAAACTGTGACCGTACACCACACCACGGTTTCCGGTATCCGGTCGCTTGCTCCTGAATGGTACCCTTGTCGAGTTCTTGGTTCCGCAACACCTCACTCCGAGCGGTCCCCATTCAGGCTGAGTTTTAATGTTTATACACGCGGCTCTCTACCGGTGATTCCCCTGGATGTACTAGTAGGTCCATTCTACCACGCGCGCCTACCTTTCGCTTCTCTACCTTGCGTGTTGCTAATCCCGGTCCCTGACTGACCGCGATTACTTCAGTATCGTGTCATACTTCAGCTCATGACACCCCTGCGCCTGATTCTATTCTAACCTCAGTAATAAATCGATGCGAGCTTCTACGATTTTATTCATGCTCGGGAAGTTCTCGGCAGCTGTTTATTTGAAATCCGACGTCGGACAACGTTCACCAACACCAGAGAGAGAGTGGACAGGCCGATTGTCCCATAGAAGGTTTTGACCACATCCTCCGCGGTCAGAATGACCGCGTCTCCGCTCGTCCCGCTGACTTTTGTATTTTTACTAATCTAATTTTCAACAGCGTCCTCCAGACTAAGTCTGGGTTAGGCTTAGTTTATCCTCGCAAAGCTTTGAGTACCGCGCTCGCACCGGGTCCGACTACCCTACTCCCGATGCCTAACTTCGAAAGAACTGAGACCAGACTTGATTGGGAAAGAAAATAAAACTAAGTCCCCTAGTTTTGTTTTGGCCTCGACCCTACCGCGGTCAGTACAACCGCGTCTCTACTCTCTCTACTGCTATGCTTAACTAACCTAGCAAGTGACCGCGTCTTCCAGACCGCGATCCGGATTTTGGCTTAGTTTATCCTCACAAAGCTTTGAGCATCGCGCTGCTTCGGGATTCCATATCTTGACTAGCATCCTTGATGGTCTACGACCTGGACATCCCCCCGACTCTCTCACCGCCACTGCGAGACTCGCCTCTTGACTAGCACCCCAGGTGGTCTACGAGACGATCCCGCTCTCTGCACTACTACTGCGTACCAGGACTCGCTCCTGACTAGCATCCTGAGATGGTCTACGGAACGGGTACACACCCTACTACACTTTGAACCCCTGGCTAGCAACTCTACAGGAAGGCCTACGGGATTTTTTTGGTCTTACGACCGCGCACCAGGTCTCGCTCCTGACTAGCATCCTGAGATGGTCTTCGGAACGGGTACACACCATACTTCACTCTGAACCCCTGGCTAGCAACTCTATAGGAAGGCCTTCGGGATTTTTGGTCTAAGACCGCGCACCAGGTCTCGCTCCTGACTAGCATCTAAGATGGTCTTCGGAACGGGCGCACACCATATTTCTGACTAAACCCCTGGCTAGCATCTTTACGAAGGCCTACGGGATCACTACTTCACTACCGCGTACCAGGTCTCGCCCCTGACTAGCATCCAAGATGGTCTACGGGACGGGTACACACCCTCTACACTCTGCTCGCTCTGTCCTGACCTAGCGCGATTAATGCGGGCCTACGGACTCACCCCTGGCTAGCATCTCTTTCGAAGGCCTACGGGATGTTGGTTTGTGCTGATATTTAGATCGCTCACAGCTTAGAGCTAGGCCGACTTTCACGGCATCCCCTGACTAGCATCGTTGGCGATGGTCTTCGGGGTATGGAGCTCCACTCCGGCTGGTTTATGTGCTCCCGCAGCTTTGAGCCCGAGCCTCTTGCTCGCTCTGACTTCCTACCAGCGAAGGTACGAGACCTTCGCCTAAGCTCAGATCTTACCTTCTATGCCTGCCCCTACGGTGGAGATCGGGACAGGCGTGAGGCGCAGTTTAACGTCGTACACACCATAGGACGTGAGGAAGAATAGGTTTGTGCCCGTCAAGACATCCCTATCCTTCCCACCTTAACCTAAAACACACTTTTTTTTCAATTTTATAAAACATTTTAACGATTTTTTTCGGTTTTTGTAAAGTTTTCATAGTATCACGCCATGCAAAAAGACGAAAGAATAAAAGATGAAGTAAAAAAAATGATTAAAAATTCGTTGAATTGGGTATCTCAATCATTAGCATCGAGAACTCATAGACACTGCCAGTGTCTCCCTCGGTCATCGCGTAGTTGATGCCCAAACGCACAGGTGGTCTGTGATCCCGACCGGGATAGCGCCTTGGTGGTGGTGGGTCATCAATGTCTACCTCGTAGTCATCAGACAGGTCGATAGGTCCAAAACCTCCTCTCCAACCTGTGCTCTGGTTTGTACCTCCGGTCGCGGTAACCGCGCTACCGGGACTCCCTCCGGAATCTGGTATAGTCTCGGTATCTGGTGATGGTACCGACTCGGTGACCACCGAGTCCGGCTGTGGACGTTCATTGGTATCTGGTCCCGACTCTCCGTCTGCACTTATTACAGACTCCTCTACCGGGACCGGGTCCTCGCTCTCTTTCTCGTGGTAAGGTAACATAAGCGACGTGTGAAACCTCATTGGATTGCTATTAGGTTTGTCCGGGTCCTGGATACTGTAGGACCAATCTGAGTGTACCTCTACTACCTTCCACGGCCCGGTGTACCGCGGTCCAAGGGATTTCGCGTACTTCTCCTCCTTTGAGGACAGTTTTTTATTACGTATCTTAACTAAGTCCCCTACCGCGTACACAACATCTCTCCTGTTTCGGTCGAAGTACTTTTTCTGCTGCAATTGTGCCTCTCTTAAATTATACCGAGCCTGGTCTCTGATGAAAGTCACATCCTTAATCAATTGCTGCCCATACTCCTCCTCAGTTACTTTCATTGTCTCGAGCAACTGCATTTTGCGGTCTATCGGCAGTAGTATGTCCCTGCCTAAGTTCAGTTGACATGGTGAATACCGGGATGACTTGGATTTCGCGGTATTGAGCGCCACCATATAGTCACCTAACTGCTTTGCCCACATTGTCTGGGTCGCCATGCAAAACGCGCGTAATATGCTTTTAATATCCCGGTTTGCCCGCTCCGACTGGTTCGGGTTGGGATGGTACGGTGCCACATGAACACATGTAGCTCCCCACTGGCGTAGCTGATCATTCCAGTCATCACCCGAGAAATATGACGCATTGTCGGAGACTATGCGCTTCGGTGTTCCAAACTGGTTAAACACCTTCTGCAGGAACTTCAAGATCTTTATTGCCGATACCGATGTTAAGGGTTCCATACTCACCCATTTTGAAAACTCGTCCACACAAACGACAATGAACTTGAAGCCCGCGCTCGCGGTCAACTCTCCGACAATGTCCACATGAACACACTCAAACACGTTGTTCCGGTAAGAGTGAATGCCCATCTTTCCCGGTTGCGCCTGGTTTGAAGCCTTTACTAACTGGCATACCGCGCAAGTCTTCACATATGCCTCTATGATCTTATGCATATTATAGAACCAAAACCTTTTCCTGATCCGGTCGTACGTGCGTTCTACACCTTGGTGCCCGGCCATCGTGCTATCATGAAAGTGTGCTATGACATCCCGCTCGATGGACTGCGGTATGACCGGGACTATGCGTTTCCTGGCTGTCACTGACTCTGGATCTAAAAAGCTAGCCTGAATTAACGGATGCTGCCATTTAATATGCTTCCCCTTCTTCATTAGCATAGACGGTTGCACCCTTACCGGCGGCACAGGTTGCCCGGTCCGCTCGTCCTCCTCTAGCCTCTGTTCCCACAGCTTATCCACCTGGTTGCTATAGAAGCCCCCTTCTGGTGTTCCCTCTTTCAGGATCGACCGCGTCGCGGTCCGCTCTTTACACGGGACATACCTACAGAGGATTCCTTCGACGATCACGTAGTCGTAGCGGTACCGAGACCGCTCCCCGACTCGGCTAAGGCTTTTAGTAATCGTGGATAGTGCCTCACACTCTCTCTGCACACCCCGCAGCATGTCCTTGTTCAGCATGTCCATATCCACTTCTACCCTCTCTTTGGTATTCGTAAAGGTTGCCAGGCATACGCAAGCACTCTCCACACACATGTCCAGCTCATCTGGATTGTCGTCGTATTTGGGATCCGGTAGCGCGCCGCGAGAGAGCAAGTCTGCCAGTTTGTTATCCTCTCCCTTCACGAAGTCTATGTCATTGACAACATGACCCAACTCTATTGCCCACCTGACAATATGCCGGTTATAGAGGTGATCGTTGATGGCCGCATGTTTCAGATGTGTCAACGCCTGGTTGTCACATCTGAAAATCACGTCCTTTTGATACCTGATGAAGGGGTCGAACACTCGGTTTGCAAACCTGATAGCCAAACACTCTTTCTCTCTCGCGTCATACTTACGCTCCGCTGCATTCAGCAGTTTGCTGCGACATTCGATCACCCGGAACCTGTCTTTCCCGGTCAACTCACAGTGGTAGTTTTGAGCCAAGATTGCTCCCAGCCCTACATCACTTGCATCGGTATACACGTATAATGGATGATCGTAGTTTATCGTGTTTAACGTGATTTCCTTGGCCACCTCCGCCTTAATCGTCTCGAACGCGGTCTGCTGGCTCTTTCCCCACCGGAACGGTAAATTCGGATCTGCCTCCGACTTCAGCTTTAAAAATATCGGCTCTAACTGAGTGGCGTAATGCGGTATGAACCGCATGTACCATCCAATGGCCCCTAAGAATCGCTGCACTTCTTTCTTCGTTCTCGGTGACGGGAAGTCTTGGATTGCCGCTACCTTCTTCGGGCATTTCTTGATGCCGAAGCGCGTGACGATGTGGCCTAGGAACTCAACCTCCGGTAGATCGAACTCGCATTTAGCCCAGTTTAAGGTTAAGTTAAAGTTATGAAGTGTCTTAAACACAAAGTCTAAGTGCTCTTTGTGTAGTTGCTCGGTCTCGCTAAAGATAAAGATATCATCCAGATACACATGCAAGAAGTCACCTACAAACTTACCAAACAACCTGTTCATGAGATCCTGAAAAATCATTGGAGCATTTTTCAACCCCATCGGCATCACGTTCCACTCATAACATGCATTTTGCGTGTGAAACGCGGTGAACTTCTTGGAGTTCTCTGTTATGGGGATTTGCCAAAAGCCTGACTTTAAGTCCAGCTTGGACATGACTCGGTTAGGTGGAAGATGCTCCAAGATTTGATGTATGATAGGCATCGGGTTCTGTATCTTCGGTGTGTAACTATTCAACTCTTTATAATTTACCACCATTCGCTTATCGCCGTTTGGTTTTGGTATAATTAATACTGGCGAGGAATATGCCGAAGTTGACCGCCGTATCTTACCCTGTAGCTCTAACTCATGCAGTGTCTCGTCTTCCCACTTTGCTATCGCCGGTGGTCTTCGAGCAGGTTTACTCTGTATCACCGGGCAGTCCTCCGGGATGCGCAGATCGTGGATGATCGCGTTTGTGATCCCGGACCTACCATCACTCCGTACTACCCCGGGATACTTTTTGACCAGAGTTTCGACGAACACTTGGACGGACGATGTCCCCAGCTTTGCCCGGTCGTACCTGTCCGGGGTCGACGCTAGTGACAAGTCACAGACGTCTTTTGCGGTTTTTACTGACAGACCACGGACAAAGTACCCGGCATCTCGCTCCTTCTCTTCCTCGGTCGGGACGTCCCATCGCATCTCGCCCTTCACGTCGTCAAAACTCAGACCATGCCTCCATCGGAACTTGTTCCCGATGAAAATGGGGCACATTAGTCCCTCTTGGACCAGAAAATCTTCTCTAAACCACCGACCCGCAATCTTCATGTCTAAAGTTACTACACCGCCTGCTGTAACTACCTTACCATCAAAACCCGACATCCTTACTGACGACTTCCTTATCTGCAGCCCTAGTCTATCGCACTCTTTCTTAGAAATAGCGAGCGCTGTGCAGCCCGAGTCTATTAACGCGAAATACGGAAATAACTTCTGTTTATGCTTTATATTTACTAGGGCGTAAGGGGCTTTATTTATCCGGTGTAGAAGACACGGGTCCCCTCGTCTGTCCGTGTCTGAACCCAGTTTAAAGTCGGTGGTAGTACCGAAGCCTCGAACTTGGCTTCCAACTTGTTGATCGCCTTCTGGACTTGGTCTTCACCGGGACTTGGTTGCCGGTCCCGGTCTCGCCTCAGCACGCTTCCTTCTTCTCGGTTCTTCGCGGTCCGCAACGCATTAAACAGTTGCCCCTCATCTGGGTCCTCTTCGACTTCTGCTGAGGCCTGTAAGCCTTGCATGCCTTCCGGTGTCTCGGTCTGTGGTGTCTCGGTCTGGTGTTCTGCGGCCTCCTCTTCGGTACACGCCTGAGCCAGTATCTTCAACGCCATGACTTTAGCCTTTGCTGATCTGCAGTCTTCTGTGTTGTGCGTGTTTCTACTACATACGTGACACCACTTCCCGGTTCTTCGCTCTGGTTGCCTATCCCGACGCGGTGATTCCCTTCTACCCTGAGGGCTAACTGATCTGTCCCGTCCTGGGCTCGACCGGCCCGGTGAGTTCTGTGTCTGCGGGCTTCGACTTTGCACCCTTCTGCGCTCCCCGGGACCGGGATTTCGCTCGTTGCTTCGCAGACGGTCTCTTGAGTTCCAACGCTGGTTCCGCTGCCCCTGGGACGACTGTTGGTCCCGGCCTCTGCTTCGGTCTTGTTGCGTCCACGGCCGATACACTTCCTTCTCTTTCTCGGCTCGGACCCGGTTTCTGTGGAACTCCTCTGCTTGTTTAATAAAATCATTCAACCGCTGCGGGACCACTGTCCCCGGTGGGAATGCTCCGTACAGCGAGCTATGCATATTCTGCTTAATGCGACTAATAATTTCCCGTTGCTCCCAAACATGAGGTTCTTTGATGCTTTTCAGCAAGGTGTAGAAATCCGATGCCCACTGCCGTATCGGTTCGTGAGCTTGTTGTTTCCAGTTGACTACTCTGTTTAATACAGACTGCGCGCTCGACCGGTCGTACGCCTTCAGAAATTCTGCTCTTACTGCTGCCCAAGTGTGATTCACATCCAGAAGCGTCGCCTTAAGCCAGGATGCTTCTGCTGGTGTTGTCAGGCACTTCTGGAAGATCTGAATGTACGCCCTCGGCTGGGCTCCGTGAATCTCTAGGTGTGCTTCAAATGCGTCTATGTAGGTTGTTGCGATATCTACTCTGGGATCGAAGTGCTGCGGTATAATGTGTAGCCCAGTCGGGGCCATCATACCTGCTAACAGCTGTGTCTGCTCCCGCTGTACCTCCTGGGCATGCCGGGTGTTCTGATTTTGTTGGTCTAAGACCTGTAGCAAATGGTCTGCCATATCTGCAATGTCCGGTGCTGACGTGGTACTACCCGAACTGTTATGTGACTGCTGGCTGGACTGTTGCGAGGGTACCGCGCTGAAGGTGACCCCCGGTGTTGATGGCTGCTTCGTCCCGGTACACATCGATCTTTGCTGTTGCTGTTGGTGGCCAGTACTTGCTGTGACCTGTTGCAGCAGATTTCCCTGCAGAAATGCTGTCCCCCCTGGACTCTTGCTCGCTGCTAACTGAGCTTTGATGCGTCCCTGGTCCGCTTGTATGGCCTGGACTACCAACTGCATGGACTGCATGTCCTTCGACATCTGCGTAACATAGTCCAGCATTGTCTTTCCCGAGGCTTCTGCCTTCTTTGGTGCCACCGGGCCGCTCGTTGACGCGGTGGCGATTTGCTTCACCGAGTCTTCCAACTTCCTCGTCTCCGCTTGACTCAGCTCAGTGACACCTTCGAAGTCGGTCTCCCCATCCTGTTCTGCCGTTATCATTTGATGCTGGTATGCTGCGAAAGCGACCGCCACCTCCGAAGGTGTCATGGGCTTGGGTGCTTCTTTCACGTCTAATTGATATCGATAGACATACCACCTCTTCTTCACATTTAACAGGTCGCATGCCCCCGGTGTCTGCGGGTCTTCTAGCAGGAGCTGCTTTGAGATCAGCTCGGCTTCTCGGCCCGTCCACGTTACCCCCTCCGTCTTGATGTCGCATATTGGCTTCATCTCCGGTCCCGGTCCCTGGTCTTCAGGCTTGGCCCTTGCTTACGCACTACCACCTCCTTAACCTGGGCCGGACCTATACGGAACTTTTTTGTTTCTCTAATTTATGAGGTATGTCGCGGTTGCCTATGTTACTTACGGCTACCGAGACCGAGTCTACCCCGCGACCGAGTCGCGGTCTGCGCTATGCGGCAAGTTCTCTACGGACAGGCTAAATCTGGCCTGCTTCGGGGCTCTGGTGTGCTCGACTACTCCTGCCAAACCACAACCGCCGACCAAGGTACTCGCGTCTATGCTGAACTCGGTGTTATGCGCTCCTGCCGTATGATTTAGTATGCTCATATGCTACCCTTCCGACCGAGACAAGATCAATATTGTGTGTCGCGGTCGACTAGCTAAGGTAAACTTAGAAATAAATAAATTTTTAGAAAAAACAGAAATGTGGAACTGGTGGTTCTCACCTGATTGTGCTGTCTTCGGTTCTTGAACAAAACGAAAGTTTTGTCTCCTGCAGGGTCGCCAGTGTAAACTGGATTTTCCCAATATCTCCTCTTTTCCCTCGTACCACGACCGGGACAGGTGGCCGGAACAGAAATGCGACCGGGTCGGTCTCTGCAGTTGGAGTTCTTCCTCGCCCTCGACCGCGATTAGTGGCAGACGCGGTCCTCGGTGGCCGGGATCGTCCTCGACTCGCTCTAGTATTTACAGAGAGAGCGACCGAGGGAAGCCAACCGCGCTTACGAAGTTCCTGCTCACGGAGTCTTGATACGTTGGACTGACTACGGAGAACCCGGTGACTCGGTATGGGCTCCGTGGTTATAGATGGGAATGCACGACTATAATGACCCGGTGTGTAGGTGTCGGTATGGCCGTCGACACTCACACCCGGAGTATGTTAATGATGACCGTTATACTCCGGTACCCGGTGAACTGGGAGTATCACTACAGTACTACGGTGCTGGCTCCAGTAAGCCGAATAATGCCAATGCAATGTTTAATGTTCACAGCACAAGAATGTCGTCTTTGGGAGTGTCTTTTTATTTGAACTCTGTTACCGTTCGCTTTACCTCACACAATGTACATTGTAACACTCCACGAATACTAAATTAATGATCTCTTAGTTATCCACAATATTATTCCCGTACGGGTAATTAAAATAAGATCTCCAGAGGAGAAGAATAAGGAGAAGAATAAATAAATATATATAATAAATATAACACACAAGATGGCTGACGGGCTACCTAAACTTTCTCACTTTACTAGCTTTCCACCTAGTACCGTCTCCTTAAAGAGTTAAATAGGAAGTGAAGTCCTGGCTCTGTTCGCCTGCTGAAGAGGACGGCGATCGTACGATCGAGAGAGTGCCTACGTCATACTCCTCAGCTCCAACCGTCTCTTCCACTTGCCCTACTTTACCTGCTATACTCCTAGCCCCGCGCCTCTCCTATACCTACACTCTTCTCCCGCTATACGCAGTGGAAATTTACTGCTTGCACCGACGACGTCGGTTGGTTCTCCATCCCCAACCTTCCTTGTCTATTTCCCGCTACTGCTATAAATACCCCTACAGTACAATTTCCATATTTACCTTCACACGTCCTCTCTAGTATCATCTTTATGACTAGAATTCTTCGTACATACGTATGGACATTCACAAATATGGGCATTTAACATCCTCTTCTGTTCTCAACTCTCCATGATTTTTTATTTAAATACCAGGAGCAGATTCATCCGGTACAACTATACATATGTGGGTTACGCATTATGGTGAAAATTGCAGAACATCTTACTGCACAGATTTAAAACAATCATAAGAAATAATTTGCATAAATTATGCAAAATGTCCGCTCGTCTTAAAATTTATAGTTTTCCGATAAAGCTTATTAACGAATTTTGATATTTCTTAAATATATGTGTATTTTTAAATTATTGAAATACATATAACATTTTTTGCATTTTCATGTGTGTCGAAAATGCAGATATTCTATTTTGCATTTTTACGGGTAAGAACTATATCCCTGTAGCAATGTAATTTAATATTCCCTATATAGCTATATAGAGAGCTTGGGAGTTTCTATACAGATATAGACATCACTATTAAATCTAGGCGCGTGTGGATTATGCACCTTATTTCCTGACTGCTCTGCTGGTGTTACAATAGCTTCTGTTCATTCATAGTGTTGTTGTTCACACGATCTGTGCACGCTTCTTCCTTTCCTTGTTCTTTGAATTGGACGAGAATTGAACGTTTTACACTATACAACTCCAAATAGGAAAAAAAATCAACTGAGTCAACAAAGCAGACGTCATTCCAGTTCAACATTTCAACGTAAAACTCGGAACTCTAGAAACTCTTGGAAATCAAAATACTCTCCTTAATCCAAAACTGTAAAATGAGACTGAAATTGATTTTGAAGGGAGTATAATGCCCTTCGTAGCGGGCTGCAAACTCTTATTACGCACGCAGCTATACCTAATACCTAGGTTACCTTATATAGGTGCATTATATTGGGTAGAAAGTTAAAAGTCAAAGCCAATGCCACATTCAGTGAAAAAACGTCTGTAGGATTTATTTTGGAGGATTATAGACCCAAAGTTTCGTTTGCGTTTTACTGTAGATTTGGTAGAAAAAGTCAAATGTATAGGAGACAGGATAGTACAGGTTTAGGATGTCGCATTGGGAGTCGTATCGTAATCGTCCCGGTACCGGTACCGGCACCGGCAATGCTAGTAGACAGTACATTATTATCGTTATCAATAAAGCAAGCTCGTCTTCCATCCCTTTAGTCAAAGCACTTACTTTAGGTGCATGGCTCTCTTCTCTCGTTCTCCCTGTAATGTTCTAGTCCTAGTACTACAGTCGAATTCGAAAATGTGAATGAGGTCCTTTGCTTTTATAATATGTGAAGTATATAGAATCATATTATGCACATGTATGTACGATATACATCCGTAAAATAAAAAGGTATCTATTTAGTTGTATCACCTTGTGAATAATCGTATGGCTGAGTAGCCCAATTTATAATCCATGCATAAAGTATCAGAGTTGAATAGGAACACTTGTATTTCTCGAAGGATATCGTTCTTTTTTTTCGGAATCATTTTATGATCCGAACACTATAAAGTTTAGGATAGTGTATGTCTCTGACTACTGAATATACATCTTATTTTTTTTTTAAATATAGCATTTTCCTTTAGTCTTAAAAGTTGACTTGAGAATCAATAATGGTGTGCAAGAAGAGGTAGAGATTTTCTTTTGGAAAATACAAAAAAAATAGACTGGAGATGGTTCTGTTTTTGTGAGTGTGTCTGGTCTCTGTTCGAAGAAGATGTAAAATGAATGGAGATGTCCTTAAGGTATGTATAGGAAAAAAATGAATAAAGAAAGTTAGTGTAGGCATAAATAACATTGTGCATCGAGACAGAGACATGCAAGGAAATTAACTTACCTACTACTTACTACTAGTTAATAGCAAGAGTAATAGAGTAAACATAACGGTAATAGAAAGGAATGATTAGTTGAGCAAAACGCCCACGTGTCTCTTCAACAATTTAACTCTCACAGCCTAGTGCGCGTAAATGTGAATTGTATGGCGAAAGGGAAATATCACACGCCGACAAAACTGCACAATGTACCTAGTAGTAGTAGTACGTTCCTACTTAAGCTCTCCATAACATTTTGAAGATGAAGACTTAATGGTTGAACACCGTTAGACACCTTCAATGATCGATATTTCAATTGAACAGTGGGAGGATACAAGAGGACGGCGTAACTCGAAACTACACTATACACAGTACAACAAAAGCGATTAATTGAATGAATTACTTTGAGTAAGCTACTTTAATTTACTATCAGTATTCTTCCTACCCATCGTCCTCCGTTTCCTCCCGTCCGTTACAATTCTAATACGGGAATGGTTTGGGAAATACATAAGCATTGCTATATATGACTACTGGCAGAATCAACCAGGTATATTTTATACAGAACTGAGACTTAACTTGCAAAGTGCTAATACGAATGAATACGATATTGGGTGACACTCATGATTCTCACCATATTAACAAGGTCAGCCATATTTTATTCATGATCCATGGAAAGTGCAAAATGATTTTTCATCTGGTTACTAATGATATAAGTGTGACTACGTTTGAAGGAATAACAAATGGAAATTTGCACCTACAACTTATCGAGAAATCTATACAATTCTCACATACTGTAAGCTGTACCGTAACCGTGGGCCGTTGCCGTTTGGTTACAACTTCATCTCCATTATGCAGTCCTACACTGACTGACTGATCGTGAGTAAATGCAGACCATTCAAGTGCCGAGTTGAAAAATAGGATTCAGTGGAAAGCATATAGACAAATTCATGGGAGGAATTCTCAATGGAATTGCAAAAACGAAACCCTCCTCATGAAGTTGAATTTATCCTTGCTTGCAACTTGCAGAAAAGGTTGGAGTTGGAATGAAATAACTTGACATCAATGTTAACTAATGGAAGGAATCGTAAAGATGGGATTAAATTGGTTTTATTTGCTCACTTCTTTCCAGTGCTATATGTTCATACATGTATGTGTGTAGGTAGGTGCTTGAGCCGAGTCAAAGTTTTGTTCTAACGTAAGTTTCCGAGTAAGTGCTTTAAAGATGCTGCCTTATAACTATAACGATGAGATTACGATGCTACGCTACATTGTTCGCAATACGAGGGGGCAATAGCAATGCTTTTTGTATGATTTGATGTTTCACTTGGGGATTAAAAGACCCGCGTTAAAAAATAGCTAACCACTTCATTCCTTACTATATCCCACCAAGAAAACCAAAACCAAGAAATGCTGTAAGATTAAACGTACTTCGATTGTTTGTGGCTCCGATTCTGCAATACTTTTGTACATAGCTATACCAATGGTACGTTTAATTATTTAAGTAAATGCATTTCGATTTACCATGCCTGTTTATAGTACAGTTGATACCTACCTATTTATATATCTACTTGTTTAAGCAGAAATTGTCACCACTTCGACTTTGACTGGAGCTTGACAAATGGCTTAGCATATTGCATGGAGCGTATACATAGACGAACCGCAACAGTCAACAACTCTGATGAGCTTGACTATTGACTATTACAAAGTAATTTTAAATGCTGTTATAGTTGTAAACACAAGAATCTGGCTTCCAATAATATACACTATCTACGTACTAAAAGTGTTAGTTTTATTTCTACCGTGTGCCTCATAGAAGTCGAGTACCGAGTAAGAGTGGAGGGAGTTATGTAGTACTTTTTTTTTAAATTAAGAAAACCACACGAATTATAAAGTGCACACACGTTTTACGGAATATAAATGCAGATGCACTAAAGCTTTGTCAGTTGTTCACTTTTGGAAAGCCATGAATCCATGAGAGAATGCTATGCAGATTTATGTGAGACAAATATTCTCGTGTGTCTGTGTGTGTGTGTCGAGTCGAGTGCATTGTAAAAATATATGTGGTTCGGGTCCCTTCCGCCTCCAGCTTGGTCTCATTTCACGCCTCAGAGCCAAACAGATGATGACACCGGGAATGGGAGATGAAAATTCTTCGATGACTTTTAAATCTTGCTCCGCTCTTTACTCTCACAGTTCTCGTCTCTTAATTTTTTAGTGTTTTTCTCAGTACTCAGTAAGTACATACGGAGAATTCCCGAATTTCCATATGCTTTCTTATTCTTCTAGACCTTTAGTAGATTTCGTAATTCTAGACCTGCCAAATATCTGTGTGTACTGATAATATGATATCAGTATTACTGCCCTCATCAAAAACACTCTTTGTTTATTCATCTGCATTAAATACATTTATTTTTTATACTCGACTACACTTTTTTTTACTCTACCGTTGCCGTACACACAGCACAGGAGTCATCAGTCGTCATCATGAGGGACAACAAGAAAGAAGAAAGTAAAAACCATCTCATCTCAAAAAATGTGGTGTGTCATATAGTCATGAGTAAAAAATGTAATGCAACAACAAAGCAATGGCCGGAGAAAAATCTCCTATGGAGAACATGAAAAATACATACTTAAGCACTGAACTGACTGAACACAAAAAAAGTGACTAATCTTAAATGTATTTAAAAAGTAAGTGAAAATCTCGGTCAATGTACTTTTTACACTGGAATGAAATACAGAGTTGTAAATTATACTCTGTATATTTATACACAACATTCTATAGCTATATAGCGTATAGGTATATCCTATATAAGCATAAGCATGTTGTATGTTGTAGGTGTAGGTACTTCCATAAACATGTACGATAAACCGATACCGATAAACTAATAAACTCTGGTCCAAATAGTGTCTGTTGTCTGTATATTGTCTATAGCTATGATGATATACAGATGGGTACTTTTATACCGGTCCATTAGACGCAACCAACAACCAACTCCCGTTCACTTATCTCCATATTAACTTGTTTCAACTTTTTTTTATCAGCACCATAGCAGCTCCACTACTCTACTTCTTCCTCCTGTGCAGACATGCAACATAAAAACACTTTCTTGGCTTTTTGGCGAGATAAATTAAAACGGATCCAATATTATTGATTTCCTTATTTTCTCTATCTCTTTCCACGTACCTATCCCCCCTATGTATGTAGTGTGTAATTCCAACATAGTTGCTAGTTTAGTTTTGTAGTTTCCGTCTTTCCGTGCTGTAGATATATGTCCTGTTGCTATGAGTTAGTCTTGGTCCTGCAGTAAATCTCAAAAGCTATAAAAGTTAAGTTAAAAAGCAAAGCAAAAGTCTACTTTTCTCTACTCCTCCTGGCTCATCTCGGTCTCTCGGTTTCGGTTTCGGTCTCGGTTTCGGTCTCGGTCTCGGCTTGAGGTTGATGTTGATCGTAGTCGTAGTAGTAGTGTGATGGTATCGTATCGTATCCACTATCCTATCTTCATTGTGTGTCTCTCGGACTGGTTTTGGTTTAGTTTTGGGTTATATTTTTTGTGTGTGCCCTGTGTGCTTTTTAGGGTTGCGTGCTAATGTCTCTATAGTGAGGTACTTGTTAGAAATGTCAATCTCTGGGTTGCGTAAATTTTAGCGTTAATCTTTTTCCGCGTAATAATTTTCCATATAAAAAAAGGTTGAGCACGTGTTAAATGGTTCCGGTAAAATACAAATTGTTTTTACTGTTACTTTTTTTTATGTCCCGGACCGGGAGGTTTAAATTAAAAGGTAGACAAAACAACTTTATTCTTTTTTTTTGTATAAAATCTATGTAGGTAGCTACCCTTTGCTACGGGAAAAAGAGCTTTACATTCTTAACAGGGCCGGATAATGCGGCCAGCGTAGGCAGCCCCCACTGCTTGAATTTTCAAAAAACATGTAAATGGAACATTTTGCAGTTTTTGAAAATATGTAAAAAGAATATTTTGACTTTTCAAAAACATGCAAAATAAATTTTTTTGTACATTTCAAAAACATGGAAATAAAACACTTTCTACTTTTCTCAAAACATGTAAATAGAACATTGAGAGCACTTTTCTGAGTCAAGTAAAAAGAACATTTTGCACTTTTCTAAAATATGTAAATAAAACATTTTGCTTTACCGAAAAAAACCATCAATAAAATCTAAATTGTGGTTTTCGTATAGAAACAAATTGCTATGCCTATAAGCAATTCCTTCGTCGGGCTCTGATGCTTAAATCCTAAAACCAGGTAAAACTATGTCTATAGGTAGAGGTACTTAAAAACATGTTACTGGTTTTGGTTATCGGTTCCCGATTTTCTTCAAGACAGTTTTGCACTCGGCTCATACTAGTCAGTCAGTTAGTTGATTATAAAATTGGAGATAGCATAGTTTGCAGGTTTACTGTACGCGGTTGACGGTGACAATATGGCTTGAACGGCCCCGTATAAAATATCAATGCATATATGTTTACGTACAGTATGCAGTGAAAGTCAAACTGTATCAGTTGTAGAGATATTAGCTTTGTCAATGCATAAGTATACGTAGTAGGTATAGGTCCTTTCCTTTTGTATCAATGTCACTATTTTACATGTTCAGTCAAGTCAAGTCAAGTTGAAAATTATACAAACATAAAAAAAAATGGGTGAACTCAAAAAAGTATTAAAAAACGAGAGAGAGAGAGGGCAAGTTGCCAAAAATATATACTATATAGGCAGAGGTAGTATAAGGGGGGAGTCATGACTAAATTGTATGCGACTTGGAAGTCGACTTACTACTAACTCACTAGATATATGCATGCTGAATGTACGGGACTGACGATGCGGTAATGTAGTAAGGGACTACATACTGAGAGAACAGTCCAGGTGGCCAATTTTTGCAATTGCAAATTCATTTGAAACAAGATGTGATCATGTCGGCGCAGTGTCTTCATCTCAATTTGAATTTTTCAAACTACACACACGTCTGTCTGTCTCCCTGTCTCGTGATATCTAATCTATCCACACCTCCTAGGCCCCTTTTCCTGTATAGTTCGCATCTCCGCATTTATCTGTATGTGTAATACCTCCTCTAAACTACTGACTCAAACTCTCATTTTTTTTGCCTTCTTTAATTCTTTGAGTCACTTCCACTTCCAATTGCATTGCTATATGATGCAAGCTAAATGAGTGAAGGGAAGCAATGTGATATATGCTCTGAGATTGTAATCTGGAACCTTCCCGTCATTTGTCTTATACTAACGTTTTACAGGGGCAGACGAAGGAATTGCTTTTAGGCAGCAATTTTTTTCCATGCAAAAACCACCATTTTGATTTTATTGATGGTTTTCTTTGGTAAAGCAAAATTTTGTATT
Source organism: Dicyrtomina minuta (assembly GCA_949802685.1). NCBI lineage: Eukaryota > Metazoa > Arthropoda > Collembola > Symphypleona > Dicyrtomidae > Dicyrtomina > Dicyrtomina minuta. The sequence continues at coordinate 46,421,003 of OX461808.1, read as the reverse complement.
TACATGTTTTAGAAAAGTGCTCAATGTTCTATTTACATGTTTCCAGAAAAGTGGAAAATGTTTTATTTCTTTGTTTTTGAAATGTACAAAAAAAATTATTTTGCATGTTTTTGAAAAGTCAAAATATTCTATTTACATATTTTTAAAAACTGCAAAATGTTCCATTTACATGTTTTTTGAAAATTCAAGCAGCGGGGGTTGCTTGCGCTGGTCACATTATCCGGCCCTGACGTTTTAGCTTTCAGTCAGTTGCAATAATATTATGCACTTGTCGGAAATCTATATTATGAGTGAACCAGTACCAGTAGCAGCTTACGTTTTTCTCGTATGTTCTGTGGTATTAGTCAGTGGAGTTAATAAATGACTGTGTGTTTCTTCTTCATTAGTACCAGCAGTACTACTGCAACTGCACTGCTCTTATATATTATGTACGAGTAATAAGGCAATTAATGCATGAGAGAAAAAAAATAAATGGTAGAATTCTTGTGAGTGAATTCACTTATAGACATTTAATGTAGGGAAAGTTCTTACCGACCATATGATGAGGCTCATGATGATAATAATGATAACTCATTTAATTATTTGGACGGATAAAAATCCAAAATGCGTAAGGGCATAGAAAATTAATGGCTAAATTAATTAATTATTGCATGTGAGCGAGAGAGATCTTGAGGAGATTCGGATATTGTAAGATCTTACAGGCTGGTGTGCTTCAAAAGCCAGGCTATACCCATGCCGCTGTGTGGATGTCAATACCGATGCCGATATTGTCATTCCAAAGCAGTAATAAATATCTTAGCGCTTCCACGCACTCGCCCTCATTTTTTCAAACTAGGTATAGGTGCCTACACTAGAATTTAGAATCTCTACGCTCCGGCGGCTGTACAAAACCATTTCCTTTGCAATTCCCTCTGCGCCTTTGAAAGTGTTTATTTGGAGAGCAATTCATTTAGTAAAATTCGATGACAGATTTGTCGTAAAAATTCCTCAAGATTTGTAGGTAAATCTTGTAATATAAATTCAGGCCGAGAGCAGTCAAATACCGGCACCGGCACCGTCACCAGGACCAGGACCGGCACACTAACGGGACTGTCTCCCATCTCTGCTCTGTTTCTCCAAATCGAACTAGGTACCGGTACCTACTATGTATATTCCAGTACAAGCTAAGTTTTTTTTGTGATGTAATGCTGTGTGGTCGTGGTCGCACTACAACTGGGATTGGCACTGGCCTCGCACATTCAATTTTTGAATGCTTAAATTTTCAATGTTTCTATTTACCCTTTTCATGTGTCACTCTTTTATGACTGTACGAAATGGAAATATAGCAAAACAGATAAAATCTTCAGTATGTCATGCCATGTCAAACTACATACTATGTATTTTATAAAAATCAGTAAAGGCAATATTTAAATTTTATTTTATTTTAAATTACTACCAACACCACCCAACTTTTAAAATTCCAAATTTATTACACATCACACAACATATTTTTGAAGACTCCGAACCCGAACCAGAAACCCGATGATAAAGAAAACCAAATGACTCGCCCGTGTTACCCATTAAAATGTTCCATTGAGTTTACTCTCTGCCTGTGTCTTATGTCTTATAATCTCTCTCGGGTCTTATGGTTCCACATGGGATATGGGAGTGGGAATTGGAACTGATACTGAATGCAAATGTAATGTCAGTGTGTGGAGGGGTGTGGATTTGTGGATATGTGTATAATATAATTATGCTATGGGCGCTCTGCTGTAGGTATATAAGGTACACGTACACAATCCACAAACTACAAATTACAAACAAGTAGATAAACAGAAACAGCAGAGCTTGAACAGGAACAGGAACAGCTTGTAAATTGTAAGTTATTCTTCTCTCATTTCATCTGGTTCTGGTCCTGGTCCTGGTTCCTGGTCTCTGGTCTGGTGGCTTGTTTCGGTTCGGCTTCTAATCTACTGTCTACTACAGTTTACGTTGTGCAGATTTTTATTTTAGCAGAGAGAATTGAGAAATGTTGAGTTGAGATAGCGGGTTGAATAGTTTGTGATATAGGCTAGCGTAACGCACTCATCTCCTGTAGGTAGAAATGTAGGTGGATGGATAGGAAGGTGAAAAACCTACTAAAGCATTTCTATATTTAATTTAACGACTTGCAAATTGAAAACTTGTCTTCCTTCTTCCATTCCCCATCTTCATCTCCATACTTTTTACTTTACTTCTTTTAGCATTACGACTTATTACGACTGCGAATAAAGTTACTTTGCAATTTTCAAAGCCGACTGGCGACTGGCATCAGTGACCTCTCTTATTTTCTAAACTATAGAAAATACATCTGTATTACCTACGAACGACCTATACACATGGTTAATGCAGTCACCTATATGTTATATAATATGTAAGATGGTAATGCATATAATAATTATTACATATCGTCTGTGAAGAGCCAAAATGGCCCATATCCAATTTAAGCTAGAATCAAAATGAGCTATGTCATAAAAATAAGATGATAAACATCCGTCAAATGTTAAGAGTTTTTTAAAAGTGTAAAATGTTCTATTTACATGTTTTTTAAAAGTGTAAAATGTTCTATTTAAATGTTTTTTAAAAGTGTAAAATGTTCTATTTACATGTTTTTTAAAAGTGTAAAATGTTCTATTTACATGTTTTTGAAAATTGTAAAATGTTCTATTTACATGTTTTTGAAAATTGTAAAATGTTCTATTTACATGTTTTTGAAAAGTGTAAAATGTTCTATTTACATGCTTTCAAGACATGTTTCAATATTTTTGTAGATAATGGATATTGCTTTTAGCTACAAATGGATATGGGCCATTTTGGTTCTTCACAGACAATACGTATAACTATGCTGAATCCTTACATTGAAAGTACCTACCTATCTCCTTAATAATAATGTAATCAGCCTGTATTCTTCGACTTGGTTCAAAAATGTTCAAAGAAGATTTAATTAATTTTTTAGAGCATGAACAATGAGCAAAAACTTTGGAGTCCACACACAAATATACATGGACCTAATGCATATAGACACATACATACATACGTGGCGTACTGAAAGACAGACAGAGAACATCTGACCAAATCAAAAAGGTTCTAAAGTTAAAAGAATGCAAAAGGGAAAACGTTGAACTCACGTTGAACTGGCATTGGTTCTGGCTCTGGTTGTACAAACGAAATTTAATTTCTCCTGTTAAATCGTAAGACATATTTTACAATTTATGCCAGAAAAATCTCGGGTTCTGTCTACTTCTGTCCCTATATCTATATTTGTATCCAGAGCCAAAGCCATAGAGCCATAGCCCCCTCCCTGACAACGACGACGACAACTGACTGGGGCTGCCGTTTCTTCCAATGCGAGAGTGAACATTCAATTTAGAATTCGAAAATTGAGAAATTCAAAACTCAAAGAGGTAGAAAATAGACAAAAATTGGATACTTTGATCCTCAAACGAAAATGGGAATGACGAAGACAAGAAGAAGAAAAAATACAATAATAGAAGCAAATACTTGTACACGTGATATATTTAAGACAAGGTACCAACCTTACGCCTTATACACTCTGCTGTATATAGTGCATATTTAAACTGAACAAAGAAATAAAAAAAAAGGTTAACAGGAAAAATTCAAAAATTCTCCTCGTTCAAATGTTGGTATTTACTTCAGTTTATTTTTGTGTATGTTTTTGGTTTTGGGGTGTTGCTATTATTGTTAGTATACTGGTACTGGTACTGGTACTGGTATGTCGTGTGTAGTTCGTGTGTGCGACAGAAGAGCGACAGAAACATAAGAGAGACAAGTTGAGATATTTGAAACTCAAAGACGCGCTTCTCAATCTCAATCTCAAGTGAACGCACTTTGAAAATCCAAAAGTCTCCGCATCCCATAGGTTGTGCCTTGTGTACTAACTTTAAGGCGAACTACCTATATACAGCACTGCACAATATTTGTAATCTGTATTCAAGTCTGTAGAGATCAGCCCTATATCTTCCTTAACCGTGGCCATATACATAGCAGACTGTATATGCAACAATGTAGTGCGATGCCGTATCGGATCCAGATCCGAGGATCCACCAAGAAAGACGAAGATATCTGATCCCCTCTCAAGGAATATTTGAGTGTCATTTCCAGCCCAATGTTATTTCTACAGATGAGTGGATGTTACGGATATAAAATATTTTAAGAAAGGCTCTACATTCAATAGAGATCAACTGTGACTATGTCTCTGTGTGTGTATGTCCTGAAGTAATTATGTAGGATCTTGTATACTGATATACTGTAGTAGATTTTAACAGTATGCAATTTCCCCTTTTGAATTGTTCTTGAGCATGTTTTACTGTATATCGTCTGTGAAGAACCAAAATTACCCATATCCATTTTTAGCTAAAACCAACGTCCACTATCTAAAACAATATAGAAATATGTCTTGAAAGCATGTAGGTAAATAGAATATTTTAAACTTTTCAAAAATATTTAAATACAACATTTTGCACTTTTCAAACACATGGAATTAGAAAAATTTGCACTTTTCAAACACATGGAATTAGAAAAATTTGCACTTTTCAAACACATGGAATTAGAAAAATTTGCACTTTTCAAAAACATGTAAATAAAACAATTTTAACTTTTCAAAACATGGGTAATAAAACAATTTTAACTTTTCAAAACATGGGTAATAAAACAATTTTAACTTTTCAAAACATGGGTAATAAAACAATTTTAACTTTTCAAAACATGGGTAATAAAACAATTTGCACTTTTCAAAAACATGCAAATGGAACATTTTACACATTTCAAAAACTCCTAACTAACATTTTACGCATGTTTCTCATTTGATTTTTATGACATAGCTCATTCTGATTCTAGCTTAAATTGGATATGGGTCATTTTGGTTCTACACAGACGATATATCTTTATTTTCAAACTTCAGGGTGGTGGTGGTTGGTGGTGGTGGCGGTTGTGCGTGCGTGGTTGTAAGTTACTGTAAGACAGCTGTAGTAACTAGAACTGGAACTAGTTACGTCTACATATTGTGTAACTTGTAGTTTTGTGTTTTCATGTTTTGTAGTAATGAGACCTCAGAGTTATGGTTCTGGTTCTGGTCCCATGGTCCTATGGTCTTATGGTCCTGTGTAGAAAATAGACAAAGTAACTCTGATCAAAATAGGAGAGTGACTGTCACACATTTTGTATCTTTAGGATTTTTTAAGAGTCACCACTCACCCCGAGTCAGTCACTATCAGTCAGTCAGCCAGTCAATCAGTCAGTCAGTCTCAGTCTACATTCACATGGAAATCTTTCAGAGTTTCTGGCTTTGACTTTGACTTCCACATCCACCAGACTTTTATGAGAAAACCGAATCGGTATCTGTACAAACTTAGGAGGAACGATTCCCGGTTGTGGTTAGGAACGACTTGGGTAACACATATTATTATGTATTGTAATCAAGTAGTGAGGCAGATGAGAGTCTCGTTTGAAAAAAATTAAATCCTGTAGTAAATTGAAATCTTCGTCTTCGTCTTCAAAGATCCTCGTCCTCGTGCTGGGTCTATCTACATAGATTCCCCCAAAACAGAAACCGAAACCATTCAGCAGTCAGAGCCTCATATATGTAACTGTAAATAACATTTCCCATACCGTCTTCCCGTTCCAGTAATTCACTTTGGACTTGGGAGTATTTCTCTTTCTTTTCTAGTCTTTAAATTTACCACTAATCCGGAGTGTTACAGTGCTTAGCACTAAATACTCTGGGTTATGTGCATACATTTAATTTATTGTTTGCAAATGTCATAACTATACAAAAATGCCTGCAGATAAAATGGAAGTTCAAGTGTCTTATATTTATAGACACTCGGTCTGGCACTGAAATTGCTACTTGTACCGGTACCGTTACAGGTTCCCGATGTATATTTCCAAGTATTATATTGTTTGAACATGTGCAAGTTTTGACGGTAACGGTATCGGTTGTTGTTGCGCTTAGTTCGATGGTTTCGATAGCTTCAATTTGGGTGGAAACGGTTCGGATTAAGTTAAGTCCCAATCCTTAATTTCCTATACACAGGAACAGGGAAATCTTAATCAACTCAAACTCGAAGCCAAAAGCGAAATCGAAGGATTAATTTTCTTTCCTTTTTTTCTGTGCTCAATAAATACGTCTGTTTAAATAAACCGAGCGGAGTACGCATAATACAGGAGGCTTATATATCGGTAGTAATTTTCTTGTTTTTTACAAGCATTGATATATAAGATTTGCATTCAGAAGTCTGTCTGAATTATGTTTCTTTTCTGAGGTTTACATACATTAAATACGCATTATAGACTAACAGTAATAGTAATCGAGTAATTTAGTAATCGTAAGACGGGCGTGTTTCTTTCATTTTTCGACTGGAAATTATGTTAGTTGGGTTATTTTATTGGTTTCCGTTGAAACCGGAGCAAGCGGGGACAGAGTCGTGTCTTGAGATCTTATTCTTAAGTCTTTAGGGAAATCTTAAATTTCATTTCCCTTGTACAACGTGAACTTTACGTGGTACTTATAATTAAGAACTGAGCTAAATGGTTTTCCACACTGAGACATTTGTGACAGTGAGTGTGATTTTAATACCGTTGCATATGGCAGGTAACTGCGTATGTATAGGTAAATAGGGTGCTTCCTATACTCACTGATAAACAAGGCAAAGTTTTTTGACATGGAGTGCTTTGGTTCGAGCCCTAATTCTAAGAATGAATATGGAGATTTGAGATTGGGATGTGCACAGGAACTAGAAGCAGAAATTAGTAGTTAAACATTCCTTAATGTAAGCGAAGCTTTTTCTTTCTTAATTTATCTGTGTAACACTAACACATAATTCAGCATCAACTAAACTGCTGAAAATGAAAATAGTAATTTTACCGTAAATCTTCTAACACTACGCGGGCCTTTATGAAATGCGGGGGTCTGCCATGCTATAGCTTTACATGTCTCTAATACAACACGTTTGAATACAGAGCGGGTCGTTCTATTAAAACATATAAGTACAGCCATAAAAAAATAATGTAATACTCAAAATTCAATTAAAGATTTTGTATAAAAATAAAATGTTTTTACTGATATGTATTTTCATTGATGAAATACGTCCTTCTTACATTAGAAGTTCCATAACCTTATAAATTATGTATATAATGTCTAAATATTAAAAACTAAATATTTACTACATAATTTCTTTTTTACAAACATAATATAAAGACATAAAGTTAACAAAACACTTGTGATAAATCAGTAGATAGTCATACAAAGCTACTAAAAAAGTAAGACAAGGCAAAAGACTAACTTATAAGTTTGTCAACAAATGAACGGAAACGGGACCGGGACCGAGACCGAGACCGGCGGGAGTCTTATGGTCGTCCCGGAACTACAGGGAAAATCCCTCTGTAAGCTTAAAAGATAGAGAGTGCTACGTTGAGGAGTGAATACATAATGATCATCATCACAAAATGATGAAACTGACTGAGAACATGTTTCTCTCAAGATTTTGGTAATTTATTCCAAAATTCCCCAAACCAACAACGAGCCAACCAACCAACCCAACTCACTTGTCCAGCAATACCATAAGCAAAAGCGTAGGTAGTATGTAAAATGTCAAATGTGTGGGAACTTCAAATGCTCCAAAACTCGAAACCAAAACCGATAACGGCGATAACCGATACCGATACCGATCCAATGCAGTATGTAACTTGTTACATAATATTTATGTCATGCATAAATTTTTCCAAGAAAATTCACTGCGTAAGAGTCCCTCACATACCCACACATACAGTTACATATATTCAAGTCTACAGTCTGACTCTGACTATATACATAGTGAGTCTATACGTGAAACAAACACGGGGAATTTCTTGTAGGTAGGTAGTTAACCATAAGTTTTTATACAGTAGACAGGGAGACGGCAGATGAGACTCACTTTAGTCAGACTTCACCGCTCATTCACGATCACGACTGCGGGAATGCAGCAGGAGGCATTAGACAGACAGTCAACATAGAAAAGACGAAGACGCAAATCAAAATCAAACCCCGGGTACGTGGAATTTAAGGATATGCTTCCGAATCCGGTTTCCTCAAAGTATTATTTATGTATTATATCACTGCATATTATGTATGTAGGTACATATAGACACATCTCGTATCGGTAGCGGTAGCGGTACCGGTTTCTGTACACATCTTCCTTCCCCCATGCCCTGCTATGTATGTACTTGGAGCTACAATACTGGAGACTGGAAGGAAAGGATGTTAAATATATGGTTTTTTGAAATTGCTGAAATTGCCATATAGTAACTTTCAGCGTATCAATTGAAATAGAATAACGTTTGGAAATCTTTTGAAAATGTAGATAGCACATTTTAAATCTTGTAACTGAGGCTATCGGGATGCGGATGAAGGCTTTCTATTGGTCTGCTATAAGACAGCGGAAGACGCAATGAGAATTTCTAATGATATTTTCCAAGCTCCTGTTCCTGTTATACACAATATTAATGCTGGAGCTATGGTTGGTTTGGTACTCTGTTGGTATTATTGGTATTTGGTATATCACAGAATCAAAGTACTTACACGTGTACCTACTAGTTTATTATATTGGTATAGGAATTACAACATGTGCGTATGTACTGTGTGTGGGGCAGCGTGTAATAATGTAAAGTGTAAACTTTGCAGGAGCTCAAACCGGTATCGGTATCGGTCCCGGTACCGGTACCGGTGCCAGTGCCAGTGTACCGCACTCCGGGCCCGTAGAACCTACATAATAACATTGTGTAGTAAGTATGCACAAAATACAAAGTTTGAGTTTTGGGAAATTTTGAAAATTGATGTGGAGATGGGAAGCATATTAAAATACTAATACCTTCAAGTCTTAGGAGGCGGGAGAGAGGAATTATCATTGATCATAACTGCAAACCCAAACTTCCTACAGTTTCATCTATCTATGTACTCCAGGCTACCGAAACCGAAACCGAAGCCGACGGAAAGAGAGAGACTCTCGACGATTTATAACAATAAAGAATGTGGATATACCTATGATATACCATGTGCCATTTAGAATACGAAATGCCAATGCGAAGGATACGAAAATGTACAGGCAGGCATAATATAATATGCTTGGATTTCCTTCCGAAAATTTAAAAACTTGTGTAATATAACAAACTTAAATTGTCTTGTGCATTATAAAGTGAGTTGCAGAGCGTCTCAATTAGGAATGACGTGTTGATGAGAGGAGAGATACCGAATGCCGAATACCGACGACCGATACTCCTCTCTGTGTACACTGTTTCCCCATTTCATTTTTTGGGTAAATGCCCATAATGTATTCTGTCCTCGCTCTCCTATCTGTAGTAAATCTTTCCTCTCTCGTAGGAAAATCATGGGAAAACATGAGGCAAAAAAAAATTCTTAAAAAGAATTCTAAAATATTTTATATAGTATACTTTTATACTTATTGTCAGATATGGAATTATATGACATGTTCGCAAACAGTATACAGCGCAGTCTGTGTGAGGAGCGTTCTTTCAATATCCTAAAGTATATTATGTAAACTGCCCAGAAGGTTAAGATCGACATCGAATTTCAAATCAAAATCGACTGTAAAAACGTTTAAAAATTTTTACTATGCATTTTTTTGTAAAACTAAACTTTAAGCTGCCGATGATGATGCAATGATCGCAATCAATACGCCAATAGACCAATGATGACAGTTTCCCATTAAATAATACATTATGCCACTAGTTGTAAATTTCCATTTCTAATACTTCAATATTTGACTTGTAAAAATTTTGCCGGTAATTTATGAATTTTTCAAATTTACTATAATATAGACTCTGTAAAAGTCTAGACAAAAATAAATTGCGATCCAGCCACCATCATTTTTGATAAATTTGAATATAGCGTAAGGCTATTATCGATTTCTACATCTGTTTACACAATTTATATAAATTACAATGCCGACGTCTAAGTAAGTATAGCTATATAGGAATTAATTATTACTGTAACAAAGGATGCGGGCTTCATATATATATGGCTATGACTAAGTATGGAATATGGATCTTACCCCGCACCTATTTTTATTCATTAATTTCCTTCACTCTAAAAGACCAATGACCCAATAAAACTATGGCCAAAAACATCAGCATTAGTATTCCAGTATATGTCTTCACAAATTGAGTTTGTTATGACTTTATAATGCTAAAATTTGAAATTGCCGCCTAGACATAATATTTTCAATATCCTATTTCGATTACAATTACCACTATAGGGGTAGGGATAGGAACAAATAGATAGTGACGGTATATTTTGATTTGCAAGCTAAATCCATTGAAAGCCAGGGCCAGGACACCATCACCGTACCGTGTGCAATGCAATCTGACCATAACTTTTAGTTTAGCAATTTACAGCATATTATGGATGATAGCCATGCATCTATACGGAACATCTGACAAGCGTTTTCGCCTTCGGTTTCGGCTTCGGTAATATTCCTTTAACACTATTATGTACAGCCAATTTTAATGCATAAAATATATAATAAAAAAAATCGAGTTGTTTTATGTAATGCTATTATATAGCACACACTGTATGTACAGTAATAAGTGTGATGATGAAGAGCTATGGAATGGCTGTGGGACGTGGGACCGGGATGTCATACCGATACCGATGCCATGGCTCTGCTCACAGAATTTCAATTGTGGCTCTCATCTGGACTGGACCACGTGGCGCTTCGTTTTGGATTTTTGCCGTGTCTGATTCTGATTCTGATCGGATGTTCAGATTAGACATGGTGGAGTTCAAGTACATAAGGCTTTAGTAGAAAAAGATGATCGGTAGCTTGTCGGTACGATAATGATACCTTATCAGTTTCTTCACTGGTACTGGTACTGGTACTCGTCCTATAGTTCCTAGTACTGGTTTCCACTTTTAAATTTTGAATTTAAGGGCCTCACTGTCAGTCTCAGTCGTGTAAAAAAAGTGTAATGTGTAAATAATATTATGCCTTTATTGGACTAGACACTGAAGAAGATATTAAACGAATATCCCTTAGACCATGTGACAGTTAAGGAATTTGAAATATTTAAAAAATAATTTTATTTTCTCATCGTACCGCCAACTGCCATGCCAAGCTCTTCAGCATAGATTGACTGGACACAGGCACAGACACAAAAGAAAATACCGTACATTGTCCCTAAACTCACAGTAGAGTCTACAGCTGCGAAAACGATATAGCATATTTGGAATCCTACAACAAAACAATGTAATTTAGCATCTTTAAAGTTTATTACCACCTGACAAGATTCTTATGACGCCTTATTTCTCATCTGATGAGTTGGGATGTGCTTTAAATTCTAATTTGTGTCACAAATTATTTACAAAATATTTCTACAGATCACAGATTTTGTAGGACTGTTTATTGCTCCACAATTTAACATGGGTTCATCTCCTATAACTATTGAAATCCGTAAAGCCAGCCGTCGCGCCGTACCGAGTCCTTAACATTACGTCAAATGCGTAGTGTAGTAGTATACAACCTAACTGCATAATTCAATTTTGTAAAAAATTCTAAAATTTTTTAAATTTAAAATTTAAATTCACAACCTATATAGTATGTGCATATTATGTCGCGTTGCATTGGGTACTACAAAAATACTGACAACCCCCAAAATAAAGATGTTTCTATTTTGTACATTATGCAGTCTACGTCTGCTTCTACTTATATAGAGCACCCATGCCTCTCCTCTATACTCCACTCCAAAGAGACACTGCCACTAAATAAATGTAAATAATGTTAAGTAAACGGGAAATGGTCCGGAAGAGTGAGCAGTGAACAACAACTGAGAGTTGAGAGGGGAAAAATCCTACACACACAAGTACATATTATGTAATGATAATATTCTAACATTATTTTTATTGGGAAAGGAAAACAAAAATTACATTATTCTCCGTATACATAAAATACATAAATGGAAAGTTCCGTTCGTCGTTTTCGTTTTCTTTTTTCGTTTTTGTTGTCTGTTAAAAAAAATAGTGCTCTTGTTCGGCGGCTCGGCAATGGCAATGGCCCGGGCACTGCCGCCTCTGACCTCGGCCTCGGATGCAGTCGTTTCTCCTCTATATTTATTGCCTCAGAGAAAAGATCTCAAATGCACTTTTAACATGCGACTCATAGAATGGTGATGGGATGGGTTGGTCTATATATATAATATGCTGGTTCGAATTCGAGTGTCTGGCCGATCACCTTATCATCATCATGGTCTGTCATGTCATGGTCCCATGCCAAGAAGTCAATACATAAACATAGAAAGAGAGTGAGTGCGCGGGGAGGAAAAATAAAAATAAATGGGGACGGGATGAGGCGGGATGTACAATTTAATTTAACATTGTATACAGTTGTATAATAAGCGTCTCATGTGGACAGGATAATTAAATTAAATGAATTATTCAGCACCCGCATCACATCAACATCACGCAGGCAGAATTCTGAATAAGAAAAATCAGACCTTTGCTTTGCTGTCTTGTTCTGGTTCAAAGGGTTGTGACGATAACTAACTAACGACGAAAAGCGAAGACAAACACAGATATTATAAAGATATAGACAAGTCAAAAGTCTTAATTAAATGACAGGTGCGCAACATTACGTAGCAGATAGTAGTCCATCCAAAGTGTCACCTGAAATCAAAATCAAAATTAATAAAAACAATACCAATCAAAGTGCATATGCTATTACATCTACCTATGCTGTGCCTATGTTTACACTGCACTGGCTGACTAGTACTAGTAACAATGTGAAGGGGGCAAATCTTCTGTGAAGAACCAAAATGACCCATATCAAATTTAAGCTAGAATCAAATCGAGCTATATGTCATAAAAACAAAATAAGAAACATGGGTAAAATGTTAATTAAGAGTTTTTGAAAAGCGTAAGATGTTCTATTTACTTGTTTAAAAAAAATGTAAAATTTTCTATTTAGTTGTTTAAAAAAAATGTAAAATTTTCTATTTAGTTGTTTAAAAAAATGTAAAATGCTCTATTTAACATTTTTTTAAAAAGTGCAAAATTTTCTATTTACATGTTTTCGAAAAGTGTAAAATGTTCTATTCACATGTTTTTGAAAAGTCTAAAATGTTCTATTTACATGATTTTGAAAAGTGTAAAATGTTGTATTTACATGTTTTTTAAAAGTCTAAAATGTTCTATTTACATGATTTTGAAAAGTGTAAAATGCTCTATTTACATATTTTTGAAAAGTTTAGATGTTCTATTTAAATGATTTCAAGACATATTTGAATATTTTTGAAGATGGTTGATATTGTTTTTAGCTGAAAATGGATATGGGTCATTTTGATTCTTCACAAACGATATGATATGATGTATTTTAAAAGTTCGAAAAATTGAAAGCTTGACGACAAAGATGGTCAGATGATTTTATTAAAAATTCGAATTTGAATGTTTGAATGATGAGTGTAAATAAGCTATTATATGCAAAGTACCTACGTTTTCAAACAGCTTCATAGCATCCTCCATAATGGAAATGTATATTATTGTATTGATATTGCTAGGCGCATTGAGTTTTGCTGGCTCCTTGAATTTTGTTGTAACGTATGAACTGTAACGCTGGATTATTGAAGAATTGAGAATTGAAATTGAACATTGCCGTTTTTTATACATATGACAATGTTTACACTTCCCCTCAAGCTTAAAGCCCCACTTATCTCACGTCTCACACAGTCGCCCAGTCACATTTACATATTAATACACTTTACTCACATTCTCCACGTTGTATTTTTTGTCCCATCTTTTCAGTGTTTTTTGTGTTCACATCCCAATTGATTGATGTCTTAATGTCTTCCTTTACATGTAGGTATGTAGATTTAGATGACATGCATATGTAGAATTTAGGTAGGTAGGTACTTGAAGGCTGGGAGGATGGGGTGCAAAATGGGCTATCTAGGTTTTCCAAGCGAAAAATAATATGCATACGTAGTTTTATAGTATTGTTTGTCAGTAGAAGCTAAACGGTAAACGTATTCTCAAAAATATATGATGCAAAACGCTTCTTTTAAAAAAATGATTTTAGTGGAAAGACCAACGGATTGTTTCGAATACCGACAATATATCGTCAGTGAAGAAGCTAAAAACAGTATCATCTATCTACAAAAATATTCAACCATTCTTGAAAGCTTTTAAATAGAACATTTTGCACCTTTTCAAAAACATGGAATTAGAAAATTTTGCGCCTTTTCAAACACATGGAATTAGAAAATTTTGCGCCTTTTCAAACACATGGAATTAGAACATTTTGCATCTTTTCAAAAACATGGAATTAGAACATTTTACACTTTTGAAAAAGCATCTAAATAGAAAATTTGACACTTTTTAAAAACATGTAAATAAAACATTTTACACTTTTCAAAAACATGTAAATAGGATATTTTACATTGTTGAAAAACTTGTAAATGGAATATTTTATGTTTTTCAAAAATTCCTAAATTAACATTTTACGCATGTTTCTCATTTTGTTTTTATAACATAGCTCATTTTGATTTTAGCTACAATTGAATATGGGTCATTTTGGTTCTTCACAGACGTTATGTTCTAATGCTATTGCAGTACTTTGAAGTATGACTTATTCCCAATCATCGAAATTCTAAAATATCAATGTAGATAGCACATTTGGTAGTTTAAAAAAACACCTCAACATCAAATTATGCTTCTTGAACATCAAAATTACATAAATATAAACTTATATCTAAATCCACAGAGCATTATATAATCTTAGCCTACAAAAGGGAAAAAGGCCCACATATATAGAAGCTCCTGTTTAAAAAACGAATATAATTTTTCACGTGATGAAACTATATTGAACTACTGAAGGAACTAAAAAATCTCATCGTCAGTTGGAAAATATTCCTTCCTTAGTGCATATAATGTACCTACTGCATTAACTGCATTCATTTTTAAGGCTTTATTTTTTATATGTATATTGACAAACCACGGAGCCAGGCCAGAGATCGAAAATATCGACATCATTAATAAGCCTTGAGTCAATAATGAACATTTCTACCTTCCCTTCTTCTTCTCACCATACAGATATCACATCACACATGGTCGCCCCCGTGTGGTTTCAAAAGCGTTTCGAAACACGTTGTTGAATTCTGTAGTATGATTATGAATTACGATTCATTGCTTATATATCGCAAGTGAAGAAGAAAAATTGCCGATCTTCAATTCTCACTAAAATGAAAATTACTAATCTCCATTTTGTAACTTAAATAGTGTATAATCATATGTAGTTAATCATAATTAACTTGTGAATAATGTGTTTTGTTTTTACTGTGTCTTAATGGCAAGCGTAATAGTGCGCCAGTTGTAAATAAAATTTTACTATCTCTCTAGGTACTTACTTATTTTGGCAACAAAAAAATTATACACAATTAAATGAATCAAAAAATGGAGATAGGGAATTTTGGCTTTAATGTAAATTATAGAGGATATAGGCAATACTGCTCCTTCAGTAGCGACATGTCCATTTTTTAATTGGATTTACATGCTGAAGCCTCAAAAACTCAAAGTCAGGACGACGCAGTGGTAGCCAAAACGACGACGACAAAAACGAAAACGACAACGGCAACTTGAACTACAACTTGGAAATAAGACTGTTAGACACAGCTGATAGCTGACATATTTGTAAATATTACTAACGACAACGAGAACGAGAACGACAAGGGCTAACAGGCTTAGGCAGAGTCACTGCTTACTATTGCTATATACTCTCATCGTAAGTATAAATGGTAAGACTGGATATACAAAATGATGTCCACTGTTAAAATTGAATTGAAAATTCAGTTGTACGGGCGAGAAGTTAGAATCAAAATTGAGTGCCACAGATTCATAGCGCCAGCGGCTGCTACAAATACAAATATAGCGTTCGCATCATCGGTTTCGGTATTCCTCATTCTGATTGTCCATAAAGCAAAGCTTGAAAGTATAAAAATCCACGTGAAACTTCTGGTTCTGGTTCTGGTGCAGCTGAGTAATCAGCAGCGCGGATCTCTACATCACACTCACTGTCACCGGCATCGGTCCCGGTCCCGGTCCCATCTCATATTTGTCACAAGTCTTCAGTCAGTCAAAACACATTGTAATGCAATAAATATACAGTATTAAGCTGTGTCGCACTGAAGAAGCAGCTCAAGCCATATAGTGTTGTTTTCTCAAAAAGGGTGAAACAAAATAGCTTATCTGGCTTTCTATTATTTGCTCATTCATAATTAATGATCAATTACTTAAAAGAAAGTAAGCTAAAAAAACATGGCTGAAAATGTTTTTTTAATTTTAAAGTATTTAAAATGCATATTTGTTTACATGTAGTGCAAAATTAAAAATACACTAATTATGCAATATATGCCATTTTGAAAGCGCAATATATATTATATTTATGCCTTATTTTAAAAGTGGAAAATACCGAATTTATGTATTTTTTCAATTGCAAAAGTTTTTACGTTTTAGTATTTAAAAAATTGCAAAATACTTTTTTTAACAACATTTTCAATAGCAAATAATTTATATACCAAAATTTTAAACGCAAAATACACTATTTTGCGTAATATTTTCAATGCAAACCAAATTATTTAAGCTTTCTTGAAGTGCAGTACATGCGGTATTTTTGTATTTTTGAAATTGCGAAATACATTATTATTTGCTAAATTTTTACAGTTACAAAGGTACTATTTAAACATCTGTAAACATTTCAATTAAGGATATCTGCCGCAAATAGTACAACGCTTGTTATTATGTACCATTTTAAAAGCATATTTCAGCCTTCCAAAATTGTTTTTTAAGAGTCTATTTTAGCTTGTTTGTTTAAAATTTATAAAAAAGTGTAGGTTATTTGAACTCTTCAACAATAATGTACATACGTCGCCTGCTCACAGTCACAGTTAAGACCAAAGTCGGAGTGAGAGTCACATTTTGTGAAGACAGTTTGAAAATGAATTTTAAAATGAAAGATGTTTCCCATGAAGTTCATGATGTGAACGCTACGTGTAGTACATGTGAACTCTATTTGTCCTGTTACCTAAATGGAAATGGTATATCGTACATACAAATTCTACCTATATACTTAGTTCGTAATGTATTTAATATTATTGGATTATTTATGGAACCTATCCCATGAAATTTATTGATTTCCCTCTAATCCATTCCCATCAAATGTCCCGAGAGCCGTAGAGTCCACTCACATTAAATATTTTCCACGTGTCAAATATGGACACAAACATTGGACTCCTCTGCCAGTGCCAGTCTGACTGATCGTTACAACTTTAGAACTGGAACTGAAATGATGATGTTGATGATGATGGTGATGGCAATCGGCCCGCTGTGGTTTCTTCGCGTGGTGTGGCGATGAATGTGCATATAGAGAAAGGCGATACAAATCTACAACTGCATTGGTTTTTATTTTGATTTTAGAGTTTTTAATTCAGTAACAATATATCTAATATATAAAAACATTACACAGATATAATCAGCTATTCCATTATTTAGTGTTAGTAGAGGGTACCAGTGCCACAATGCTAAACGTTGCTACATATCGTCTGCGAAGAACCAAAATGACCCATATCCATTTTTAGTGTCAAACAAAATGCACTGTCTACAAACAAAATTAAAATAACACGTTCATGAAAGCATGTAAATAGAACCTTGTGCATTTTTCAAAAAAACAAATCAAAGAATATTTTACAATTTTCAAAAAACAAGCTAGAATATTTTGCACTTTTCAAAAAACAAGTAAATAGGACATTTTGTACTTAAAAAAACAAGTAAATCGGACATTTTGTAATTTTCAAAAAACAAGTAAATAGGAAATTTTGTAAGTAAATAGGACATTTTGCAATTTTGAAAAAACAAGTAAATAGGACATTTTGCACTTTTCAAAAAACAAGTAAATATAAAATTTTCTTTTTTTAAAAAAACACTTAAATAGAACATTTTGACCTTTTCAAAAACATGTAGAATAGAACAATTTGCTCATTTTAGAAACTCGTAATTAGCATTTTAAGCATGTATCTTATTTAGTGTATTTTTTTGACATAGGTCATTTTTATTCTAGCATAAATTGGAAATGGGTCATTTTGGTTCTTCATGGACGATATTTGCGTTGTTGGCCTACGCTAAATCTGTGAGCTATAATAATTATATAGACTGACCTTAAAAAGTCACATATTTTGAGCGGACGTAATTCCGATCCTCCAGCTCACCTTTTATGCCTAATGCTAATGGGTATCTGTCTCCATCTAATATGTTGCATTGCATTTTGTGTAAAATATACAGAGTAGCTATGTAGTTTGGATTTGGATTTATATCCGCGTGTGTGTGTGCGACTGGCGTATACTAATGTGTGTGTGTGGGTTGATACAATTTCTTCCTCATTTCCTCACTCACAAGACACACTGGCACTCGCACATAGTACTGGCACATCTGAAAGGCAACTTACGAATTTCCTATTTGAATTTCACAATTTACAAGCTCACTTTTTTATTGCCTTCATATGGTCTGATCTGAGGATGTGGGGAAGATGTAAAGTTTGACTTTTAGTGTCCTCCTCACACACACACAGCCAGACGTCTTTTGAGGTGGACAAATAAGTGTCAGGCTCGTCGCTTCTAAATCCTATCTCTCAAGTCATATAACCAAAACGAAAATGAACTGTATAAAGAACCATAGGCCCACCACCATGCACTCATTTTTGTTTGCTTTCATTTTTTTTCCTGCTGCTTCAGCTAATGGCTCCGTTCGGGGATCCCTTTGCGTTTTAGCTTATAGTTTTGGGCTCGGTATATTTTTTTTGCCTTGAACGATGAAATCGTCCCGGTACCGGTACCGGTGTTGGTCCCGATACCGGTCCCGCTCTGGTATCTAAAAGCACTAAAGGTTACAATGAACTTAACGGATCCATTGGGGACAAGCGAGACATACATATTATCTTTGTATGATGAGAGTATGAGAGTGACAAAGGCAAAGGGTGAGAAGTGAGAACTTTGGGGTTGTGAGTTCGAGTTCATCCTTCATCCTTTTTAGCATGTGCCTTGAGCACGGCCACGAAGCTCTTGTCTTATAGATTTTCTATATAAGTCTTTCTGCACTTGACGAAAGCACGTTTCCTTTATTATGATTATGAGGACGAGAGGAGATGGAATGGGGAGCGTGAATGCTTATCACTATCATCACAAAGGTCCTGGTCCTGCTCCCTATCAGTCTCAGCTATTAGTCCTCATGACTTTCTTCACTTTGTTTGTTTACTCATTTAATCCAATTATCAAATTATGAATTAGCTCCACAAAAGCCATAGCGTCCAAGTCCAACCAACGCATAACATAACAACCAAAACCAAATGCAAAAGGACAATCAACTCCTGTGCCTGTACTAAACCTACAGACTACAGAATATCAGTAGATCCATAAAGTATAGAAGAGACATTGAACCAAAACTACTCAGAACGAGTCAGCCGTAATAACGAAAAATAACACACGCACAAAAAGGCTATAGGAAAAAAACATAAAATTCCGCAACTTCTTGTAACGCCAAAATTGTATTAATTAATTAATTTAGAGAAAGTGGATTTTTCTTAATTTTTACGTTAGCCGTTCATGGTCGTATGAAAGCTTAGCCAAAAGTCAGACGTGCTATCTTCGCCTATGTACCTGCGTACAGTGTAAAGTGTTACAAAAGAAATTAAAGAATCGCTTTTTGAACGTTCTAGATTCGGTTTCGGTGTTTCCTATCGTTTAAATTATGAAGGCAGAAAATATTCAGCAGCAGAAAATGTACTAATGTAAAAACAATTTGTGCACAGTTTGGAATTTGGTGGTAAATTCAAATTCGAAAATTGTCTTGTTAAAACGTAACGTGTGCCGTGCCACGCTTATTGCTGGGACCAGTACATATTATACAGGTAGTATTACTAACAATACGAAATAGTCTGTGAAGAACCAAGATGACCCATATCCAATTTAAGCTAGAACCAAAATGAACTTGTCACAAAAACAAAATGAGAAACATGCGTAAAATTTTAATTAGGAGTTTTTGAAAAGTGTGCAATGTTCCATTTACATGTTTTTGAAAAGTGGGAAAAGTTCTATTTACATGTTTTTAAAAAGTTTTAAAATGTTCCATTTACATGTTTTTGAAAAGTGTTAAAATGTTCTATTTACATGTTTTTGAAAATTACAAATTGTTCTATTTAAATGCTTTCAAGACATATTTCAATATTTTTGTAGATAGTGGATATAGTTTTTAGCTACAAATGGATATGGGTCATTTTGGTTCTTCACAGACGATATGTACTGAATGAATGCTGTTAGTAGTTACTAGCTGTTATTATAATATTTTTTAAGCGAAATAAAATCAATGAGACCTACTGTATAAGGCCAAGGTGTCAGGCCCAGGTGGAAATACAGAGACGCATTATGTGTAATGTGTTATAGAATGAAGAAAAAGATACCTAGTTTCGTATGTAGAATTTGAGTGACAGGCTGGAAAGTTTCATGCTTTCACCCTCACCAGCTCATCTTCATATGACATAGGAATATAAGAGTTATAAAGTCAAAGTCAGGGAGCCATGCCATAGTAGGGTGAGTGCTCCCACGCTATATAGCTACAGTCATATATCCATGTAGCTATGTAGCCATAGCCATAAAACCACTGTGGTCCCATAGCCCTATTCATTCCTAGTATATTATGCACACCAAACCAAAACTAACATATTGACTTTAATAAGAGATAATAATGTAATCTGTCATCCCTTGATATTTATGACCCTCCTTTTTAGACACAAACACAGAGCCACCTTTATTCTTATTCTTGGAATTGGAGATACTGTATGAAGTATAGGCAACTTCGCCTATATGCAAATATACTAATATACTCAAAGTTTGTGCTTGACTTTGAATTTATATGCTCCACATTGGCAGGCACCCATTGTACTATTTATATACTACTACCAACGTAACGTTGCTGCCTTTATATACAGAATTTAAATTCCCACAAGAATATTATTAGTAATGTAATTCATACTGCATTACATACAATACCCGCTATTAAATCAGTGTAGAGGTTATATGTACTGATAGGTGTTTTTGGAACCTACATGCCTACATTATTGAAATGACTATGATATATATGTATATAAAGTTCTAGAAGCTTCACTGCAATTGTTGAAACCGAAACCCAGAATTTTGTGCACAACTACAGAAATCCAAATCCTGGAAACTAAATTTAAGCAAAAAATCTAAATTCTGGATTTTCTGACTGGAAACGGCCCGGGTCTTGTAGGTCTAGCAGGTTATATAGATACTGCCATTTCTGCTGGTACTGTTACTGGTACTGGTGGCCTCTGGCCCAGAAGTCAAAGTGGTGTAGTCGTAGTTTTTGAAGAAAGAAAGTTTTGAATGAAAATGGAAGCGTTTGCATGGAATCCAATCAAAATGAGCTGATTCAGCTCGAAATATTTTTTTTCTTATCTCATCGATCATGTGATGACGAAAAATGTGGATGTATTCAGAAAGCACAAGGAATGCTCAGATCTCATCCTCTATTGTATCGTTGTCAGCTGTAGAATGTCTTGTGCATTCTCTGGAGGATTAAAGTACACAATGCTGCTCTGTCTGTTGAACTGTAGAATTGTAGAATTGTGGACTGTTGTATGCTGTACACAGTAGAGGCTATAGAGAAGAGAAAGTCTCATAATAAAAAATGAATTTCAAATGCTCTTAAATGTATTAAATTTTCCTGTAGGAGTCATAATAGTAATAATAGTAATAAAATCACAATAATAATATTGTATAGTCTGTAGCACTCTGTATAGTGCTATGTTATCCATGTACCTACCTAGGTACTTACGATTAAAATGTGTATTTGTGTGGATTTTTAAAGTTCTATCTGAATCTAAATTATTTATCTGCATATTCCGAGCAATAATAAAAACAATATCGTCTGTAAAAAACCAAAATGACCTAAATCCAATTGAAGCTAGAACCAAAATGAGCTGTCATAAAAACAAAAATGAGAAGCATGCGTCAAACGTTAATTATGAGTTTTTGAAAAGTGTAAAATGTTCTATTTACATGTTTTTGAAAAGTGCAAATTGTTTTATTCACCCATTTTTTGAAAAGTGTAAATTGTTTTATTTACTCATTTTTTGAACATTTTAAATTGCTCAATTTACATGTTTTTAAAAAAAGCTAAAATATTTTATTTACATGTTTTTAAAAAGGTAAAAATGTTCTAGTTGCACGTTTTTAAAAAGCTCAAAATGTTCTAGTTACACGCTTTCTAAAATCTCAAAATATTCTATTTACATATTTTTTAAAAGTGTAAAATGTTATTTACATATTTTGGAAAAGTGTAAAATATTCTATTTACATGTTTTCATGACATATTTCAATATTTTTTAAGACAGTGGATGTTGGTTTTTGCTAAAAATGGATATGGGTCATTTTGGTTCTTAACAGACTATATGAATTATAAGCAATATACCTTGTGTGGTGTGTCTAGTAAATTACTTTTACAAAAATAGTAATTTTTCAATATTTTTGTTTTCGTTTTTTGAAAATTTAGAAACCAGAGAGTGACCTGGTATTTGATGAAGACGATAGGAATTTATTAATTTCGGATCCACGAGGGAATCTGAGAAAGAATAATGAGAATAGGATAGAAGACATTCATGGAGGGAAACATGAGACTAAGCCTCGTCCTCGACGTGACTGGTGGGGGAATGATAGTGATGAGGAAGAGGAGGAGGTCGTGGAAGATACTAATGAAAATGAGGGTGGGGAGAGTGCGAAGGAAGTGACGAAGCCGTCCACGACGTCAACGTCAACGACGACGACAGCCACGCCAAAGACAACGACCACGACCACGACGGCCAAGAAAAGTCTTAGTGATAGTGATGAGGATTGGGGAGGCTTCGGTGATTCGGATTCGAATGAAGACAATGAGACTGGTAATAATCATGTCAATCCAATTGCGACCTCCGCCTCTACTTCCACCTCCACCTCAACATCTACATCATCGTCATCATCATCGACTACTGAGAAAACCTCAAGTTTAAATAGTACGAGTACAGTTCTACCCGGGAATCGCTACTCAACTCACACTATTAAAAAGAGAACTCCGCAACATTCTGATGATGAGGATTTTGGAGGTGGATCTGGGGAAGACTGGGGGTTTGAAGGGTCTGGAGATGAGCCACCACATGGAAGGCACGATACTTCTTCGCATCGCCCCACCCCACCCACCACTGCCGCAACTACCACTACTACTACAACCACCACCACCACTACCACCACTACCCCGAGACCCGGAGGTGACAGAGGTGACTACGGCAGCGACAGTTTCGAGAAGAGTAAGTGTTGAATTTTTCAAGATTTAAAATGTGCTATTGATTACGTATCTATTATTCTAAAATAAAAATGATAGATAGTTCAACTGATTAATTATTTATTTATTGAGATAGCAGTTTGTAGTTTTTATACTATTGCGATTACCCGTGCACAAAAATTGCAGAATTAGCTATGCAGAAAATCCGACTGGATGTAATAATGTAATTACGATAATTTTATGGAGAATATTTTATACAAACAGTTTAACATTTCTGCCGAAACATTTTGCGCTAATTTAGCAGAATTCCTCATAATTTCTGTAGAAATTTAATTACAGACTACAGGATAACAAAATATGTAGTGCGGGACTCGTTCACGACTATTTTTGTACGAGACACATACTATCTTCTGTGCAGAATCAAAATAACTCATATCCATTTGTAGCTAAAGAAGAATATAATATATAATAATTTATTCATTGGGTCGATTTAACCGAAGTTCATACAACCAGACTCAACCAGTCACTGTGGGTGAGGAAATAGGAGGCTACCGCGTTAGATCGTTTCGGTCTTTGTACCCTTTCACCTATCCCCGTCCCCTCCTCCACAGTAAAGGAGTCTAATTCCCTAGGCCCCTACAGTAAGTAGTGGTCACTAAGGAGCACCGAAGGAGATTGGGTTTCAATCAACCATCCAATGATGTTTACCGTACAACACCGAGCCGTAAACGATTAGCAGTGGCCGAGGATTGAAGCCGGGTCTGAGACTGTAAATTTGGTTACAGTCTGCAGTCCTAACCGCTCACCCAAACACGCCTGCTTGCTAAAGAACAATATCCACTATTTACAAAAAATATCGAAAGATGTCTTGGAAGCATTTAATTAGAATATTTTACACTTTTCAAAACTATGTAAATAGAACATTCTACATTTTGAAAAAACATGTAAATAGAGCATTTTACACTTTGAAAAAACATGTAAATAGAACATTTTACACTTAAAAAAACATGTAAATAGAACATTTTACACTTAAAAAAACATGTAAATAGAACATTTTACACTTTTCAAAAACATGTAAATAAAACATTTTACACTTTTCCAAAATATGCAAATTGAACATTTTACACTTAAAAAAACATGTAAATAGAACATTTTACACTTTTCAAAAACATGTAAATAAAACATTTTACACTTTTCCAAAATATGCAAATTGAACATTTTACACTTTTGATAAATTCTTAAATAACATTTTACGCATGATTGCCAATTTGTTTTTATGACATAGCTCATTTTGATTTTAGCTTGAATTGCAAATGGGTGATTTTGATTCTTCACAGACGATACAGCATGTAATATAGACAAAGATTTTTTTTAAATGAAATAATGTACAGCTCTAGTGTTGGACCCTACCCTACCCCTGTCAAAACTTTTTTTTGGTTGCTAGATATGGGCCCTTTATACTGTGTAATATTCAAATAATCTTTAAGAGAAATTTTTGTAATTTTGTATAAATTTATGAACATTAATTTATACCAAGTAACCCGGCTCGTCCTGCGGACGGAATCTGTTCTTGCCTAGCAAAGTAATCGGGGGAGAATAGTCTAGTCTTTAGTTATCTGTTTATTTCGACGAATTAACATTCTTTTTGACTTATTGTTAGTCGAGGTTTAATAGTATTGACAAACTTTGAATTTGTAATATTACTCTTTTCTACGTTTTTAATAAATTTTAGTCCTCATAGATTATTTTTGTATGTAGAGAACGTCCGAATTTGTAACTACTCGTCTAGAACTGCAAAGCACTCGTATATGGTAAATGAATGTCAAACTTTTGCCTTGTCCTTATCTATAGTAAAATGTGCAAATTTTAGCATTATGATTACGGCATATTTCCGAAAATATCTACGAATAAAAATTTTAAAAAAGGACACTCGCTTATTTTGTTTGTGATTTTGATACTTAGTTAGAGGAAAACAGAGTATAGGAAAATCTAATATACTATCGGATAGACAATGCTGACTAACCACGTGGCTAATAATTTGTACCTAAAACTGCTAATTGTCAGACGCTGGTGGTATAATCGGTCAGAGGCGGATACAGTTTTTAGTTAGGTGTCGCCCGCACAACTTGCCTGGCCTACGTACATTGATAATTAGTTTTAGCCTATAACGAATTTGAATTCGGTAGGGAGTTAGAAAAAATAACGCTCACTTGGGCTTTGGTAACGCTCTTCGCACAGCACCTAGCGAGATTTTTTCCAAGGGTACCCTAGTTTGCTGTGCGGCAAGGCTTAAGCGGGGTTGTTAGGCCACTTAACTTTATGGTAGCAGACCCCGGTCTGAGGAAAACCGCGGGCTAGCATAGTCGAATAGAATCGTAATGAGTACTAAGTCGGTTTCATTTCTTGAATGGATTTTTATTTCATAATTTTAAATATGAAATGAGAAGTTTTTTTAATCAATAATTTTTTTCATTTGTATTATTATTTAGAGCCAAAATTTACAAAGTTCAGTGGAATCGCATTTAACTGGCAAGCCAAAGGTATGTTTACATATATATCTCGCAAGGAACGACGGACACTTACACGTAGATGTCTTCCATTAAGGGTGACAAAAAGTAACGGGTGGTATTTTAACGCTTCAGCGGAAAAAAATGGTTTTAAAGACAAAAAATCTGATGAATTTGCAGACATTTTCTTTTTATATGCAGACAAAATTTTGTACATTTTAACAATTTTTCCTACAGACAATTATTTAGAAACTTAGCATTCTCTTAGCAGCCAAACAAGAATACTCAACTAATTGAGCCCTTAGGTAAATATTGTCGAAAGGAAAAAGTATTAATAAACTTGGATGACGTCAGACTACGATGAGCTGAGTTTTACCAACCTTTGCTACCTTTACCTACCACAGTGCTCATAGTATTTGTCATTCGTGTTGTAAATCTTAGCCTTACTAGTTTCTTACTTAAAAAGGTCTGTGGATATCTGAAGCTTCCATCATGAGCAAAGGTCTTGTTTTCGTGAAAAAACGAAACATAACAGAGACAGAAGAATTGGAAGAAATTATTGGAGAGCAAGAGCCACCGAATAAAAAAACGAAATGTAGGTGGTTTTAGAGAAGCATTAAACTGGGTTCCAAAAGGAGAATTTGCGAGTAAACTGGAAGCCTTGAAAATGGTGGGAAATGACTAGAAGCTTGAGTATTCGAAGGGTACTGCAGTAGCTGAAAAAATAACGTACTACTGTGCCAAACACGGGAAAACTTGTGCGTTCAAGAAGCAACTGAGAATATTTAACCGCAGAGAGGAAGTCGGTTATTTTGAAACTGAAGTAAACGTCCACACTAACACTGAAAAAGATTCAGCCGCTTTATCTGCAGAAAATAAAGACAGAATTCGTGCAATGGTGAAAAGTGGAACCACAGTCAATAAATAAAATCGCGACATTAATTGTCTGCAAAATAAATTGTTTTTATATGTTGTCGCTGAAACGTGTCTGCAAATCGTAAAAGTTTGTCTGCAAAACAAATGCATTCTGTCTGACGGTTAGATGTCTGTGTCTGATCATTAGATTCACCTGTCTGATCGAAAAACATTATCCCAAAAGTAACAATGTAGGTAGCCGCCAGTAAAGTATAATTTATTAAAAGTTTTAAAGTATACGTGACTGCAACACTAACATCAAGCAATGTTATCATCGTTATGGCTCATTTGTGTCCTCAATTAGCACAATTAAAATGCATAGTTAGCTCATTTTTGTTTTATCCTACGTCTACATGCACCTTCTGGGTTAAGCATTTAAAATTAGTGGGGTGACCTGACACGATACCGGACGCCGGACGCCGGACGCCGGACACCGGAGTCTGGAGATCATGATTTGGATTTTATTATCATGTAGATCTATAGAGTGCTGAGTAATCTACGGGCGCCATCTCCCACTCAAAACTCATCTAAAAGCACACATGCTTTATTTTCATTTTAATGATTTACAACTCTCTGTCATTATTAGTTTGTAGTTTTGTAGTTTGTAAAATGAACTGAAGACACTTTTATGTGAAATGATATGATATAGCTATATAGATTGTGTACATACTTAGAGGTGGTCCATAAATGATGTCATCCAAGTCGTCATCTCCGTAGGAACCACCCACCCCCACCTCATCGCTTTAACATTACGTATAAACGGCTATCTTTAACATTACATGTCATCACTACCGGACTAGACCCACCCACCACACCGATGACATCATTTATGGACGATCCCTCATAGGAATACAACGTGTGCTATTTTTATGTTTATAAATTATGAAAATACATATAGTGGTTATATAACTCGACATTAATAGTGGGAATTCTTAATTCATAGTATAGGCTATATATAGGCAATCTATAAAAACAGTGCTGTCTATGTTATACTCTACACTCTATACAGCTTTAGTATTAACTATATGAAATATCATGTGGAACTTTTTGTTGTTATTTTTTTTTATTTTGTATATGCTAAATTTTTTGTTTGAAAATTTACAGAATATTACCGCGTCACCCTCACCATTCAAAAGAGTTGGAGCCCAGCATTAGAGACGAGCTCATCCGCCCCCTTCAAAGTCTACCAAGAGGATTTAGAGGAGGCTTTCAAGGAAACGGATTTAGATGTGGAAGGTCTTCAAGTTGTTCAATTTGTGTAAGAAACTTAATCCTTCAAAGTTTTTAAAAAATTCCTCACCACATCAGTGTAACCGAAACTAAACAAACTCTCTGGGATCGTGTAATAAATTTTATGTAATGTCATTAGAGAGATATAGCAAGAAAGAACAAAAAAGCGAAGATTTTTCATTTTTCAAACCTTCCAAATGTACATCCTATACAATCTTAAAAAATGATATTCAAGGGAAAATATGTTTATTTTTTAGTTACACATAATATATTCGTATGGGTTTTGAAGAATGCAGTAGAAAAGGAAAAATGACTATTTGCATTTTTTTTGTAGTGTGACATATTAACTTTTTCCCATGTTTTAATACGCAGGTTTGAAAATTAGCAATATTTTATTGCTAATTTCAAAAGCATGTAAATAGACCGTTTTTCTACTTTTGAAATGTACGAAAATATAACATTTTGATACTTTTAAGATGGACGTATATAGAACAGTTTGTTACTTTTGAAATTTACTATAATAGAACATTTAGCCACTTTTGAAATGCCCGTACATAGAACAATTTGATTCTTTTGAAATACCCGTACATAGAACAATTTGATTCTTTTGAAATGCCCGTAAATAGAACAATTTGATTTTTTTGAAATACTCCTAAATAGAGCATTTTGCTCCTACAAATAGTTATAATTCTACAGGTTTGATAATTTCGAAAGTATTTAATTAAATCATTTTGCTTTTCTAAAGTTTAAAATACACACAAATAAATCCTTTTGCCCTTTAAAAAACTAAAAAGTGTTAGTATTTCAATTCAGTTACGTTTTTAAATAACTATACCAGTTAAAAATTTAAACGTTTCTTGATTTCAAAGGAAAACATTTTGGTTGTAAATTGTTACCCCTTTAAAAAAACTTGAATCTCATTTCTTTGAAAAAAAGGGAATTTACTACCCCCATTACTTTTTCACACTTTATAAGATACCCAGAAGTAATAAATTTATATCAATATATAAAAAACAAAGTTGTAGACTATATAGCGCTTTGTATTTGTAGCGTGTAAACCAGGTGCACCCGTGAATAGCTATGAACATTTCGTATAAATAACAATAATAATAATACAGAGTGAAGTTGTACATTTGCAAATAAACAAACAAACAAACAAACAAAATAGATTAATGACTTTTGAATATTCGTCTTTAATTTAATTTTAGAAACATCAATGACCCAGCCTTCGTCCGCTGTATTTTTGACTTGGGACTTGAGGGTGTGACAGAGGAATCCGTCCGCAATGAGATTCAAAGATATTTGGATGTGGGGAAAATCGGGAGTCTTAAAGTGAGAGGAGATGCTTTCTCAGTTCGGGACATTGGAGGTAAGATTCACAGCATAAGAAAATTCTTTTAAAAAATCTTACCTACAGATCAAATACAACCACAACCCTATACATATAACTACAACGATAAAGATGAAACTTATCCATATACATTTTGAGATGATCCTTATAAAAAATGTATTAAAAAAATCTTGAAATTTACCGACATGGAATGTCACAGAAGATAAATAGAGATAGGAGGCAGAGTAAAACGGAACTCCAATCCAAAAGTGACATCGTAGCACATGGCACAGGATCTTGGATTTTTTTTCACCCCAAACAAGCAAAATCCTTATCTGTAAATTTCTTGCAAAACAGTTTTTTTTTCGTTTTCTCGTTTCACTCATAATATATTATCAACTCATGATTTCTCGACGTATCTCGACTCGACTATGTTCATGAGTTGAATTCTGTTCTGTTCTGGTTCTACTTGTACTACGTACGTATATCTCTTGTTTCTATGTAAAAATGGATGGAGGAGATCCCATGAGAAAGGCGCAGTGTAGTATCCGAGCACTATAGGGAAAACATTTTTTTAAATTTCAATATATACCTGACTATGCCCATTATAGCCATACAGGGTGCCCCGTCATTTCTCTCGCCTATATCCAAAGCAATGCCATTAATTGTAAAATATAACTTACAAAAATATCTAAATGGGAAATTTTGAACTCTTCAAAAACATGCAAATAAAAACATTTAACACTTTTCTCAAAACACGTAAATGGAACATTTTGAACTTTTCAAAAACATGTAAATGGAAAATTTTGAACTTTTAAAAAACATTCAAATAAAAACTTTTGCACTTTTCAAAAACATGCAAATAAAAATTTTGCACATTTTAAAAACATGCAAAATAAAACATTTTCCACTTTTCTCAAAACATGTAAATTGAACATTGAGCACTTTTCTGAATCAAGTAAATGGAACATTTTGCACTTTTCTAAAAAACAAAATACTAAATTTTGCCTGACCAAAGAAAACCATCAATAAAATCAAAATGGTGGTTTTTGTAAGGAAACAAATTGCTTCCTAAAATCAATTGCTTCGTCCGGCCCGGGGCCCTGAACTGGATCTTTTATATTTTAATTATTTTTCTGAAATACATATACATAGTAACTTTCTAAACTTTTATTAAGATTTTTTTTTTCAAAATTATTATTGTATTATTAAGCTGTGGGTTACTTTGTAGTTTCAAGTGTTTTGGTTTTAAAAAGGGTGGCAAAAATTATGGGGCACTCTGTTAAATACAGTAGAAGTGTAAGTTGTACTTACTATATGGCCACTTTTTAGTTAGACTTTTTGAATTTTGAATTCTGCTATACATAGCATAGGGAGGTACTTACGTAGGCAGGAAGGGAGGAAGTGAGCTGGCTTCGAACTGTGTTTGTGTTGGATCTTTTCTTGGTTGACTTCTTGGTTGTGTTGTGGTGGTGGGTTGGACGCAGAATTAAATGTGGCTACGTAGGACATACTTTATACTACATACGGCATACGGCATACGGAAATATGTTTTTTTTTTCTTTTTTTCCCCCTGTCATTTGTCAACAAATCGTTTTCATCCAAGTCATTCATTATTTCAAGGGAAATTTTAAACATGCAAAATA
The DNA here is from genome assembly GCA_949802685.1 of Dicyrtomina minuta. Taxonomy (NCBI): domain Eukaryota; kingdom Metazoa; phylum Arthropoda; class Collembola; order Symphypleona; family Dicyrtomidae; genus Dicyrtomina; species Dicyrtomina minuta. The sequence continues at coordinate 46,389,980 of OX461808.1, read as the reverse complement.
TTTTATTTTGTCACGTGGAGGGATTCTATAGACATTAACCATTACTGAAAAATTACAGACACTGATGTACAGTTAGGGGTGGATTATACGTGTCTGCTGTATTTTAATTCACAGTACAGTAAGTATATACTGATATACAAAAGGCAAGGTATAACGATGCCGTATTAATGGATACCGGTGTTGCAGTATAGTTTTTAAGGAACCATTTTGCAAGATTGCTTTTCATGTTTTGGTTTTAGTTTATAGCTTATGAAGTTTAGTGTGGCTTAGACATGTCTACTGTCTGTCTTTTTTCGTTTTTTCCCAGTTTCCCGAAGCAGTTGTATATATTTTGTAGTCGTAGTTGTAACTTGTATTCGTTTCCCTCGCAGTTTGTTGTCCAAATAAAAAATTGGACTGAATTGAAATTTGGACTGACTACAATTTTTCCAGTACTTATATCGTTAGTCTTTTAAGTGGTTTTCTTTCCAATTTTTTGTGTATCTCGTTGACGACGAATCTTGATTGATTGAAAAGTGAATTGGATTATATTTTATGCAGCAAATAGTGTATATAGAGTACGTATGGGATGTATCATTAGCGTTGTAATCCTTTAAGGCATATGTGCTAAGCATTGAATATAAGGATAGAAGCTAGTCCTAATTTTGAAAATAGGTAAAATAAAATATTGTCATTTTTTAAAAACAGGATAGTTTGTGGTTTGCAGTTATGAGAGCAATGCAAAATGGAATATTTACACCTTTTTAAATATTCGGAGAGGCATGGTAATTTTTAGGGGTTTTAGAACGATGCAAAATGTCGTATTTCATCTTTTGAGAATGATGCATAATAATGCTATATTTAGCGTATAGGAAGATGCAAAATGTTATATTTCAACCTTCTAGAACGATGCAAATTGTCATATTTTAACCTTTTACAGCGATGCAAAATGTTATATTTAGCTAATGGGAACATGCAAAATGTTGTATTTAGCTAATTGAAACATGCAAAATGGCATATTTAGCTTTTTGGAACATAAAAAAACCATATTATAACTTTTTAGAACGAAGCAAAATGTCATATTTGCATTTCTGAACTCAAAATATGTCGTATATTTGAATTTTTCATAACATAGTAAAATGTCATAACTACACTAATTTCTGGATAGACCCATACCTTAATTAAGAGAAGATCGTGAAATTCGTGAACTAATTTGAAATATGAAATTTGTACAAGCTCTAAAAAGCTGCATGACTGTATGAACATGAACTGCATTAAATTCATGATAACTGTAGAAAACTGCTACATATTTTACTTTATACCGCCCACCATCACAAAAATTCTACTTTAAACTACTTTAAAGCTGATACATATAATTATTATCTGTTCTCTGCTTCTAAATGTAATTACATTGTATTTATTTTGTACACATTTTGTCAGTATGATTTGTATGATTTGTATGTACCTACATCCTTTGTGTCTTTTTTATTTTATTTCATTTTTCGTTCTGTTCCGGCGCGTCGCGAATTTAATTACAAACCCGCACCTCCTGTTGGTCCTGTTCCCGGCCCGGTGTTGATTGTCCTATCAACATTGTGAATGTCCATGATCACATTGCTTATTGAATGGTTGGCTGGCTGGCTACGCATCTAAATGTATAATCTGTGTAAACATAAAAAAACAACAAAAACAACAGTACCACGCTCGGAGCCCTGTCCCGAGGGAGAGATGGAGTGCAGGAGTGGGGAGTGTATCCGGAGTGAGCACAGGTGTGATGGGGCGCGTCAGTGCTCTGATGGCTCTGATGAAACCGGATGTCCCCCCACCCAACATTCTGGTAAGATGTACAATGAGTTTTTTGTTCATTTTTGCTTTTGCATTATATGTAATTATTTGTTGCTTGAATTTATAAATTCGAATACATGTTGAATTACTTTCTCCAAATTTATTTCTGCATATATCTGTAAGCACGTTGCACCCCAATATAAAAATGTCATTTACAAAATTACTAAATAGGATTTTTTTAGAGCGATAGAAAATGTTTTTGCAATTGTTTTTAGAATGCTACAAATATAGACATATCGTCTGTGAAGAACCAAAATGATCCATATCCAATTTAAGCTAGAATCAAATTGAGCTATGTCATTTAAAAAAATGAGAAACACTTGTCAAATGTTAATTAAGAGTTTTTGAAAAGTGTAAAATGTTCTATTTACATGTTTTTGAAAAGTGTAAAATGTTCTATTTGCATGTTTTTAAAAAGTGTAAAATTTTCTATTTACATATTTTCAAAACCTGTAAAATGCTCTATTTAAATGCTTTCAAGACATGTTTCAATATTTGTTTAGATAGTGGATATTGTTTTTAGCTACAAATGAATATGGGTTATTTTAGTCCTTCACAGACGATTTGTATATTTTAAAAAGATGCAAAATGTAATATTTACAAAATTCGAGAGCTATGCAAAAAAAAAGATATAGATGTTGCCAACTCTTAGGATACAATAAAAATGACACAGAACGTTCCCGAAAAAATATTTTTTATTTGCACTTTTTAAAACGATACAAAAAGACATTACATATCTACACATTCCGTAGCCGTGTAAAATACAGTTTTGTATTTTATAAAACCTATTTTCCCTTTATTATTTTATGAGTATTTATACACTCATAATTTAGAGCAATTTTTACATACTACTGGACACCTATTTAACGAGCGGTATATCATTTTGAAGCTCTCAAAAATTTAAAAATATGAAATTCTTTCAATATTTGAAAATTATTTCTGGAAGCATTTAAACAAAAATTATTTATTATCATTAAGTATTATTTTCGTTTTTGCATTTCTCTTCTGTATTTAGTATTGCCGGTCAAAGAAGCACATTAGAAATAGAAACTGCAGACATTTAAATCCCAACACATTGAGGCACAAACAATCTGCATAGCAATACTATTATGTCATGCCTGACAGTGAAAGCTCAAGCCTTTGTCCTTTTTTTGTACTTGACTGTAATTGTAAACTGTAATAAAGCCACTGACCAGTAGATGGATCTCTGACACTCGTGAAGAGATCAGTAGCGGCAGACATTTCATTTTACATTTGAACATTTTAAAATCCACAATTTTCTACTTACTACATAGTAGATCTTGATCTCGGCCTCGGCCTGGCCGGCGGCCTATGGGGATATGTCAGGGTTTGGGATTTGAGAGTTACTATAGTATGTAGCAACTCTATACCCTTTATATTACACTACTGACAGACTGGCAATGGCAATCTACTCGTCTGAGCTGAGTAGTGAGATATCCTTATCTTCCTATATCCTTTATTATCTAATGATTTACTTCCTATATCCCTTCGTTTTTTTGAGTTTTTGATTTTGATTCTCTCATAGAAAATTAGCTTTAATTTATTAAACCTTTCATCAGAATCAAATTACTTTTTTCGCCTTGGCGCTTATGTGATGCATTGTATTTAATGTATTGTGTATTATATTATGGCTGAAGTGTTGAATTGCGCACAGAGATGTGATGTTGATGCTGATTGTGATATGTGATATGTTACGGAGTGCCGTAAGGATGGTATTATGTAGAATATATTATAGAATTGCCTATACTTACTATATGGTAGCAGAACCAGGTATATAGATAATAAAGGTAAAGAGATAGACTTATTTTCTTCTTCGTATTTTTTTTCACTTGAGCCTTAAACTAAGGATAAGACGCTGGGACCTCATGGTGTGAAACATGACGTTTTACTTGTTTCACCCGTGATTCTCTATTTTATTAAGTATTTCGTCCTAAGTCCGCATCCTACCTGCCTATAAAATCTACAAATCTACGGACGCAAGGACGACGGACTATACAACATGTATCTATTATTTTCTTTGAGCTTCAGCCCATCGCATCATCGCGATCATCGCGATCGTCCTCGCCCAATGTAAAACTACATCTCTGTACATGCTGGGATAATTAATGATCGGATGAGATCACAGCTTCGCACCTATCATCACCTGTCTACACTATACGTTGTGCAGTTAGTAGTAATACCAATAAGAGTATCTACCGGTTGCCAGTGCCAATGCCTTACTACTGATAAAACTTACATTGCATTATGTACATAGTGTTTATACAGTGCTATATATTAGGTAGATATGTTCAGTTGTTCTTGATTTTTGACACAAGCAAAATTATATGACTAGGATCGTAATGGTATAGAACTGCCGGTCCTTTCTGTATAGCAACAACTACATCGTGTAATGTGTAATGAAATGTAAAATGCAGAATAATCAGTTATTAGTACAAATATATACATTACAACACCCTTCAGTTCTGACAGCTTTATATGTATTTATATGTATGGTGATAGTATGAATAGGAAGGATTGAACCCTCCTACAGTCTACACTCGTAAGTACTTACTACGGGTGCATGCAGGAAGATTGTGAGATTGTGATTACAGAAGTAGGGTGTAGGGTAGGTGCCTTGCCTACCAAAGTATCTAGACACACTTTAGGGTCGATTCTCGTGTTAAAAGATGTCAGCGTTGATGATGATGGGGCGATGTAAGCTAAAAACGGACAGTTTTCAAACTATGCAAAAAGTAGTATCTGTACCATCTACCTACATTTTTATTCACCTAGTTATTAGTGGAATTGCCAACTGACGATGAGTAGAGTACAGATTGGGGAGTTTATGTAGAAGTTAAGGAGGCAGTTAAACATAAGATTTTACTTAAGTTATGCTATTTTGAATATTTTTCGTTGTTTTTAAAAAATACAGTTTGTGCAGTTTGTTTCAACTGTATTTTATTCGATTAATATTTTTCAAACGAGGTGTTGCCCTTAAGTTCTAATTATTTGGATTCGAACAGTGTCTGAATTTTTCTAAATGAATACATTTAAAAAGAGTGATTTTTTTCATAATTACATGAATTTTAAAAGTGTAAATTCTTACAGATTCATGATTTTGAAAACTTGTATTTAGATTAATTACATATTTTTGAACACTGTAAATTGCTCTAGTTGCATATTTTTGAACAGTGTGAATTGATCTAATTACATATTTTCGTAATAATAAAAGTATTTTACTTGAATTAATTTTTGAGAATACAAAATCTGTCATTTACCGATAGTCAAAATTTTGAAATTACGCTAGATGAATTGATTTCAAAATTTCAAAACCTCAACAGCTTTACTATATAAATGGTTAGTATTGCTACTTTAACAACTATATGAGAATGATGGACGTTGACGTGGACACATAATTTATGCAAGTAGGTAGGTAGGTTTGACTTTTATATTTTACAAGAAAATGCGTCCTGAAAAGGGCAAAATGTAAAGTAAAAAAAAGCCTGAGAGAAATAATCCTATGTAATACAACTCTGCACACAGCCTTTTTGACTATTGTCCCTAAAGGTGCAAAATTTACTATGTGCTCAGAATTTTTATAAAATACATATGCATACGTCATACGTCTACCAACAATTCAATCAAAATTTAATGTACACGTGGCGAGTGTCCATAGTCCATGTTAAAGTATAGAGGTAATAAGTTTCCCGCAGACATTTAGACAGTAGAAAAAAAAGGGTTGAACTGCGTGGATAATTAGGATTTGAATTCAAATTGCAAGTGTTAATTGTATACTTTATTCATAATTTGAATACGAGCATATATATATACGCTTTAGAAATTACACAGAGATTTTTGCTTTTATTTATTTTACACATTGATTTCAATTGCAAATGTAAATACTGTACATAGTACAGTACCGTAGCAACAGAGTCAGACTTTTCCTTGCTAATTCTTTCGCAATTTATGTTTTCCTGCATGGAACATTTTTCTGTCTGGTAATGATTTTTATTTCGCACGAAATTTATAGTGTGGCAGTTGGCAGTGCAATGACATAATAAATTATGGTTGTTTATTGAATTGTACTTTGCAAATATACTGAATTTAGTTGCACACAAAAAAAATCAAAATGGCTAAGCAAAAATATGCTTTTATTTAATTACCTTGTTTTATTAAAATTAGTTTAGCAAAGGTAAAGTTGAGCATTTTGAGTGTGTGGTACTTTACAGCTTTGAAATTTTGAATTTTTTTTTCTATACCTGTAAATTTTTTGGTAGTACCTAATTTGCATTTTTCTTTGAATGGCTTGACATATTCTTTATTCTTCCAATGATCCTCATTGTAGTTATTGGATTGACCACCACTGCACCACCACCTACAACTACAACAACCACAATTCGCGGATATGATGATTACGAAGATACAGTGGTCAACCCGACGAATCGGTGTCGTGCGGATGATCAAGTCCAATGTACTGACGGCTCCTCTTTCATCTGCAGTGATCAAATTTGTGACGGCGTCGAAAATTGCCCTGATGGCTTTGATGAGCACAATTGTACAACTACGGGTATAGAACTGATAAACCTTGCTTTATCCCATTTTTTTATAATTTCTTATTAAATATGATTTTAATTAGAGTAGGCATCTGTCACATTATTCCTATTAGTACTACATATTAGTTTTACTATTGGATCATTATTTGAATTATTAGAGAAATGTTGGGGAGACACTCGTGACGACGGACGACGGTCATGAGGGTAGTAGAATTATATTAGAATTACGTAGTACAACTTTCAACTTGAATTTTTAGCTAAACATTTCGAATTAAGATTCGCATTTTATTTCGTTTGCGTAAATTATTAGTTTAGTTAAAAAGGGCATGGAATTTGCAATTACACTGTATATAGCGCTTTATAGAGTGTTTAAAGGTGTCGCAAGTCGCATGCGTGAACACTGTAGTATGTTGCCGTTCTTGGAGATGTAATTTTTTGAGTGTCAAACGTCGTGGTAAATCACCTATTTTGAATATTTTATTCTGATAATGGGATATGCACTAGAAAATTTCAAATATTCTGAACAATTAATTTTAGCGTTTTTGAAAGAAGCACTACAAACATAATAATGTCTCACAAATTGAAAAATGAGTTGCAAGTTGCATCGTTGCATGTAATTACATATAACTAAACCGGGTTTATGCAACACATATTCCCAATGAAATCCCACTAAAACACGTTGTTTTGCATATTATAAAAATTAATACGACAGTTAAGTACTATACAGACTTCTTTAACGGCAATATGCTTATGGAGTGAGTTACTAAGTAGAGTCGTAAATTTCTTTGAATTTTACAAACTTAATTACGTGCGGAATTAGAATTCATTAATCACAAGTCACATAGTGCAATGCAACGCAATGAATGGATTGCATGCTGCTTTTCATTAATTAAATTATGAGCTTATATCCTTATATGATATGTAATTGTATTGCACTTTCAAATTTTACACGAGGGTATAGAAAAGCACTGCAGTAGTATAGAAAGTAAAGTCAATTTTAATACAGTAAAATGAGTAATATGACGCAAGGTGAGGTAATTATATAGTAAGTAAGAAGGGTTAGGATAACTCACCAAATTTAAGGAAAATCCAGATTAAAAACTTAATGTGCTTGAACGACGTTTCGGGATTCTTTCCTTTTTCAAGCTAGCACTAAAATGGCAACAGTCTCGTTGCACTTGTAATAGCAATACACTTATTGCGCGAAAAAACTTTAAAAATACCGACGACGGGTGAGTGTGTACGGAATGGGCTGTGATAGGATAGTTAGAACGGGAAAGCGCGTTCTTTCCTTCCCGTTCTAACTATCCTATCACAGCCCATTCCGTACACACTCACCCGTCGTCGGTATTTTTAAAGTTTTTTCGCGCAATAAGTGTATTGCTATTACAAGTGCAACGAGACTGTTGCCATTTTAGTGCTAGCTTGAAAAAGGAAAGAATCCCGAAACGTCGTTCAAGCACATTAAGTTTTTAATCTGGATTTTCCTTAAATTTGGTGAGTTATCCTAACCCTTCTTACTTACTACAATTTTCATACAGTAAAAATTGGCCGTATCGAAATTGAAAGATTAAGGCATCACACAGGCACATTTAAATTATTGCGCTCCATTTAGGCGCCTCCTTTCTATAGTTCTACAGGATTGCACAATGCGGAAATCCTAATAATACATTTTTAAAACCGAGACCTGTACTTAAACCGCACTGCACTGTTACTTAAACTTGTTACACTTTTTCAAGCTGCAGTTTAAGCATGACGACAAAATAAAAACATTTTCTAATTTAGAATTAGAAGATTATGCAGTAAGTAGTATTTGCATCAGGAATCAGGGCATATATATATACAGTGACTGTGACTGACTAGTGAGCTTTAATTTAACTACACAAGGTTTTCAAAGTTGAACACCATTACGACATTCTGACAAAAGTTAACAAATATTTACGAGCTTCCAACTAATTTATGGAACTCAGCTTTAACTTTGATTTTAACGCTTTATTTTTTTTTGACACAGTACTCTTACTACAAGGAAGGATTGTCAAATACAGATTATAAATTGGTCCACGTGTGTCGTGTGCATTCTAGAATTCTAGCTGCATATTGTGCATGGATAAAAATAGAAATTAGGCTAGTAGCATAATAATCGTAAAATTCAAATAAAACTAAAATGCACTGTATGTATGTATACTGTATTGACTACGACCATGACTAACGATAAAGACTATTGGATTGACTTGAGGAAGCAGACAGCAGAGTATTTAGCATGCAAGTCTATGTAGGGAGACAGAGACACTTTTGCAAATTATCGAGAGTGCAAAAATGCCAAATAGCAAATACTGAATACTGACAGTCACATCTGTCCTCTTACAAGGTGTATGTTTAAAATGACATAATGGCATTTCAAAGTGCGGTTTTATTTGCACTTCCATTCCATTTCATTAATTTGCATATTATATTATGCATGGAGACAACAAAGGATGCTCTTGGAAAATAATCCTGATTTATACGGTGTAATAAAATTTAGAGAGGGACACACACACACACATGCGGAGACGGAGACCTTGCACCTTCCCTGTTGTTCCCATTCAAAAAGATGTTTGTAGTAAGAATACTGGTATACTGAAACCGACGTCGACGTCGGCTTAAATACACGCCTATAGTATATTAGACTTTTACACCAGTATTTTTATTGTACTTACATGACGATATGGTAATGTTAATGGGCTATAGGTAATAATAATAACACTAGTAATAATAATAGTAAGTGAGTAATTTGGTTTTATTTTCGGTATTCGTTGTTGGATTTAAATAAATATGAGTAAGTATTAGACGACTGCTGTGCTGTGTAATAAGAATAATTGTAATTCTGAGTGCATTCAGCGCTGGTTCTGGTCCTGGTCCTGAGTCCTGCGGTCCTGCCTCTGGATCAGGCTAATAATATTAATTCAGATTCAGAATTTAATTCTACAGTGTAACTCTAACTGCTCTGTAATGTGCATTTAACGCGCATATTTACTGCATATTAGTAGCTACTACCCATGAATGGATGTAAAATGCATATAGTACCTCTAACATTGTGCACATAACATAGAGAACTAAGTTGAAGTTAGTAGTAACTAGTAACTATAAATACCTACTAAAACTTGTATTTTTATGTCGTTGTCCCTGTAAAAATAAAAAGTATAACCATTGAATACTCATGAGAGAGGCGCGAATTAGCGAATTAGTATTTTGACATGGCTTGTTGTAAAGTTTGTAAGTGACTAAAAGTCATAAAAATCCTAAGTGAAAGACTGTATAGGACACATTTAAATATAAATTGAGATGATTTACATTGGATATGGTTTGGTGAGAGCGGGTTGAAGAATGTGAGCACTTATTACACATTTAGAATCTGATTGTGAATTTAAAAATGTTGATGCTGGATTTTATGTTCTTTTACGTCAACTTGTTCAGTTTGTAGTACAGACTTCTACACAGGGAGACGCTCTCTGAGTCTTTCAACATTCGAGTGTTTGTGAATTTAAACAATTTTAAATTAATTTATGACTGCATCGAAAAAAAGTTCTGCTCTCACTAGTCAGATTATTTGCACAATTTGTTTCTGTAGGAATTACATACACAGTATAATATAAGCACATAGGATCGTGTGTGTGCTCTTATGTAAATTGTGTTATAGTACGGGAAATTTTATAATATTCCATATAATGGTTATCTGGTTCTGGTAGTAAGTTAGTAAGTACTGGTTCTGGCCTCATATGATCTCCTGATTTGATTTCTTCTTGAAACTAATGATCGTTTTTTTTTATTTTGAAATTTGAATTGGAATTATGTTATAAACAACATTGATGTCATCGTCATCATCCTCCCTCATCATGGACCAAATTGTACATCTCAACGTCAATATACTTATTAGGCATCTGTCCACATGGTCAATTTAGTTGTGACTTGAGGAACTGCTTCCCGGACCACTACCGATGCGACGGCCAAACACATTGTGATGATGGGACTGATGAGCAAGGTTGCCCAACTGGACGTAAGTGGCCTCAAGGCAATTTGACTCGTTTCATTTGTAATGATAAAAGATCTACACAGCATTACAATTATTATCTCTTAAATCTATACACTCATCTATAAAGACTAACACATTTTGTTTTCATTAATTATTAATTTACACATTAATTTTGACCTAACGATAAGTACCTACTTAAGTACACGCATTTGGATTTTTGACAGATTTTCCCAATCAAACTTAATATAATTTGAGTTGACTTTATATCATTAATTAATGTAGGATTCTATATTATAGAGTACAGACTTGCCTTTAATTATACACAATTATACACAATTAATTAGACACAATTATAATATGATTGCTCAATGCTCACTAATCTTTATAGTACACACGCTAATCTTTCAATTTCTAGGCGTTTATACAGTATTAATAATAATAATGCATATTTAATTGGTTTCATTCCTGCTGCATTTACAAGCGGCGTTAATAGCAAGCGGGGATGCTTATAATTTAATTACGTCATATATTTATATGGATAAATTGGGATGCGTTTTTTTTATATATTTGATATTGACGGCGGAGTTTGGTTCTTGAAGGAATTTTTAAATTTTACTAACGATAAGTAAGTTTATTTCGTTTTTTTATGTAAAACATCTTGCGATTACGATTAGGGTTAGGGTGTTGATTGAAATTAAAAGGTTTGGAGTTTGGAATTTCAAAATTCATTTGCTGATTACTGTGTATAATATGCCTTATGCTAATATAGCCAAAAAATGGGAAGGGTTGGTGTTTGTCAGCTCATTGTTTATTATATTATTGCTTTTTTTAAATATTTATGTTATTTTTGTATCAATTTTTGACTGGTTTTTTTCCTAACGTAATCATGATCGAATCCAGTTTTTATTATTTTTATAAATTATTTTAAGGTAGAATAATACATAAACTATGCATAGGCAATTTGATAGTACATAGTACTCCTGCAGAAATATTAAAAGGAATTATATTATAGGAATGTGTATGTGTCCAGCTCCAGCCATGCCATAATATTATGACCTCCAAGCTCTTTATACAAGCTTTTATCGCCATAATTCAAACTACATCAACTTTTACGATTAATACCCCTCCAGGTTACTTACTACCTACTAGGTATGCTTTACTTGATATCTAATAAGTAGTAATAGTAATGATAATGGTAATAACCCAGCTAAAGTGCATACTAAAAAAAAACCCGGAGTGCTAAATGCTAAAGACAGAAAAAAAAGCAAGTCTTAAAATTCATAGCAACATCAACAGTAAATCTAACACTTTAACGAAAACAAAGGCGATTAAATATACACAAGAACCAAGCATATAATTAAGCAAATGCAAATGCCGGCTCTCGCTTCTTCCCCGTCTTCCAGACTTCCACTCTAAGTAATACAATGTAGGTAGGTAGGAAAAAGAAACTAAAAGTGTGAACAGAAAAATTAAAATTCATAACACAATATGCAATAATATTACTCCGTATGGTTAATAATACTGATCCTGAACAAGAATTCCTACTACTGCTGACTACTGAGATTCCAGCTGTATATGGCATATACTATATAATTAGAGGTTATATGATATCTTCTATGTATGTAGTGTGCAGTATTTATAGTTTAGGAAAAGAATTGACAAGGTGGTTGCTTTGCTTTACAGCCCTAGCCCTTCTGATACTTTATAATTATAATCAATCAAAATTCATGTGGGGGAAAAAACAGGATAAACTGAGGAAAATGGCTCGGCTCGTCTTTCTTGAGTTGCAAATAATGAAATTTTTGCTCAAGAATTTTTATCGAATAAAATTAAAACAATGTTCTGTCTATGTAGATATATTTACGTGGGCAGGTAGAATCCACTTTTAACTTTTGACATTTAAATATATGCACTTCAAAAGCGGGCCCCCGGCTGTATAATTATGCCAATACCAATTATAGGTAACAAGCACCAGACTGAAGGGAAGTAGAAGCAGGTAGAATGATTAATGTAGAAGCTTCTTCCACTCTCAATTAAAAGTAACAATGATCTGTCTGACCCACAGCGTGTATGTAATTCACATTTAATATCATACAAAATTAAAGACTACTACATTTAATAAGCTTCTACCTACACTTAAATTCTACAATTTTACACCAAAACTCTTTGTTTAAATTTTGTAAATACAGAATAAATCACAAATATATAAGGCAGACTTTTATTGATATTAGTAATAGGATTCTATATATATATACATTTCTTTTATGTTTTTTTAGTATGATGTCTAGTGTGTCATGCTTCAAAAATCAGTTCATTTATCATCATATAGGAAAATTGAACTGTGTTAATAAATCAATGGGGGTGGTAGTAGTGGAAATGTAGGATATACCTTTAGTGTGTAGTAATCCTAATCTGTATCATGAGAAATCAAAGTGTAGCATTCGCTCTCTATATATAGGTATAGACTCCACTCTGTGTGGTGAGCAAATCACTGTAATTTAATTTGGAAATTCAAAAAAACAAAGCCGAGGCCGAGACACCGAAGCCGAGGAAGCCCTAGTTTATCTTAATGGGTAATTATATTGTAATTGTGGACTCGGGCCTTAGCCACGCGCTAGGGTTGTCCGCTACAGATATATACTTATGTATTAAAAGGCTGTTTCTGTACTACGGCCCCAGAGCCCCGTCTCCTATGCCTCATGAAAAGCTTAGTAAAATTTGGTAGTGGGGGTAATTACGAGTTAAATAGAAGCAGGAAAAAGGCATAGGCTTACTGATACTGATATCCGTACTTATTGTACTTTAGGGTACATGAATAGGTTTTTACAACCTGTACCAGGACCAATCCACCAATGCTGTGTGACTTGAAGGCAATATTTCCAGATTTTATCGCTAAGTGTCCAAGGATTTAAATGTCAAGTTAAGGTTACACAGTCATTCGTCAATTTCATACGTTCCTTGTCGAATTTACGACTCCGGCTTCTGGCTGTACTACTGAAGGACTGATACTTACACTACTCGTCATATTATGGCATGGCCATGATATAAATATGAAATACAATATTTTAAAATCATGCAGAGTCACCCCTTACGTCCCAGCACTTTAAATATTTGAAACATTTTAAAGTATCCGCCTAGTTTTAATTAGTATTCAATGCGAAACATAGTAATATTAGGGAGTAATAAGGGAAGGCTGAATTATCGAACAAATTCCACTCAAGTAATATAATTAAATAAAAACGTTATGAATATTTATTACATTATTAGCTTTAAGTTTGATTTTTTTTTATTAAATGTAGTAGTAATAAATCCTAATATTCCTCGAAAATGGATTTTTGGAATTATTTAGCCTTCATTAGCAGACCAGACAACAGACTTTTTCATTAAATAAAAAATAGTAGTAGCATTATTTTAGTAATCGCACCTTAAAGTTCTTTGTATTTTTTCTATTATTCTTTCACTTCCGTTTAAAATTTAAGCATTGCAATGCGAACACAGTAACTTTTACGTATACTTGGGTAGGTAGAGGCAGTTTTGTAGAAGTATATGCACAGTAGCGCATACAGTTGCATTGGCGTTGCAAAAATTGAAATTTCAGAACTTGTCACGACCAGCGGAGAAAATGAAAGAGAGAGAGATGGCTGAGCCTCATGTTTTCAATACAAATTAACCATAAGTTTAGCATATTAAGTAGACACTGCACAATTTACAGATGCAATTTACACTCGTTTCAATGTAATCAAAACGCCAAGAGTTGTCCATGTAGGTTGTAGTTTGCTCTCGTACATTGTACCTAAAAAGTATCTTGGAAACATCATCTCCTATAATAGGTACGCTTCATAATCAAATAAACAGCATGTAGATCGTGCGTGGGTTTTATACATTTCCCGTAATCTTTTCGATCCCATTAAGATATACACGTTCCAGATGTGATCACACTATATACATAATATGTTTCAAAAATTCTAAACTTTGTACTACTTGGTAGCTTGCACCTCTATATATAGGTGAGTATTTACATAAATCTATACTGATAATATAGATACAGCATAGCAACAACAAAAAATCAAAAATTTTTGGGCTTCGACTTCCAATTTCAATCCATCTCGCTCGTACGTGATGTTGATTAAAGGAGAATGGCTTACAAATACAATACGTAAGGGAACCTTTCAATACAGAACGTCATTAATCATTACAGGAGCTAAAGGGAAATGGAAGCACATAAAATTTTGAAAAGTTCACATCCTCAATCCTTTGATCAGGTCATCGTCATACATAGTACAAAAAGAAAGAACATAAACTTTTCCTGCTGCGGTATTTACTCTATAACATTATAACTGAAATGTTCAAAAGATGTGTTAACTTGAACAAAAATGTGTTCTAAAATTATCGAAATTTAAAAAAAAGCAAATGAAACTTAGAGAAATTGAAATCGTGAAATTTAAAAATTATAAAACTGCAGCGAGCACGTCATACAGTCTCTATCAATAACAATAACTGATATAATTGAGGGCACGAATTAGAATTATAAACCAGTTAATTTACATTAAGTTTTACATCCATGTTCTTTGTAATCTCAATGAGGGTTTTGATTACAATTAGAATAAACGTATATCATATGAACAAAGTTGTTAATTGCTAATATAACATGGAATGGAGTATGGAATGTTACTTTAATTGGATAATTGACACAAGCTCATGTAGGGCCAAAAGCACTGAAGTACATAATAGGTGGGTAGGTGTACGTGTACATATTATATTTTACATTGTATACGTACAAGTTGTATGGGGCTGTGAGACTGGAGTAAACTTGTTGTATCTTATTCTTTTATCTGAAATCCTTCTCTCACAAATAAGCCCACCATCGTCGAACATTAATTTCCATAACTTTGAACAAGTATGATGTAAATGGACTTGATTACTTGATAAACTGAAGCGGTAGGGGTGACAGAGGGGAAAAAAATTGATAATCTTCAGAGACGACTTGTTCCAGTAGATTACGTACACCATGCATATACGGATGCAGTCAGTACTGTATATTATACTTCTACACAGTTGCCCTTCTAGCTTTAATAATGAGATCGACGGCCGGCGTGCCTGGATGCTGATGATGATGAGAGCAATAGGAAGGGAAGGGGAAAAAATCTTTTGTACGGAAACTGCTTGAAAGTTGAAGGTATGATCTCTACTATTATTCTTTCTTGCTCATTCTCATTGTAGTCTGCTCTTCCATCATGACATCACTAAACATCAAACCGACGACCGACCCGTGGTCCTCACTCGTTTGCGCTCGTGGTACAGAACTCATCACGCTGTCGGCTGTTAATTACTAATTTAGTAGTTTGTACGTCCTTCATGTTTTACATTGTACTGGCACTCGCATACTGGACTTTTCTTCCCCCTACTTTGACTTTTTCTGTCTCTCTCGCTCGATCTCTCTCTCTTCTGTATTCATTACAAAAGAATAAAAATGAAATAGGGAGCGTCTTTTGGGTCTTGGTCTCCTCGAGTTGTTGAGATAGATGAAGTTGAAATGACTTTGGTTTCGAGTTGAATCGCTGAATGTTTGGAATTATTAAGATAAAGTTGAGGAGAGCAAATGGCAGAGAGCAAACGAGAGGCTTGTCACAATGAAATCTGTGTGAAGAGAAGATACACAATAAATAATCACAATGTTAAATGCTTATAGAAGGAAGTGAAGAGAGTATCCTCATCATATATCTGTAGTAGGTACTATTATTATTGTATAATTTAAGTTGTACACGAATTAGAATGGCATGATGATATATATACAATATATAATGATGATACACAATAAAGCAGAGAGACTACTATGATCTATACCACCAGGACTTGCTTTGTGTTGTCCATGTCTATGTCTGAGAGCGGAGAGTAAGGGCTGTCTTGTCTGAGGAACAAAGGCACTTATGACGAAATTTATGGCAAATTTAATCTCTGCTACATTGTTGAGGAATGAGGCTTTGTCCCGGACGGGTAGGTGGCTGACTGACTCGCTGTATTCCTGTCATCTTTTCATATTCAAAGCAAATACTTTATGTCCCCTGGACAGAATTTACATTCAGAATCGCAATTTGAGGAGATGCTTTTCGGCATTTGCATCCATACTGGCTGGACTAGGCTCTACATAACATTTTTGAATATGTATAGGCATATTATGTTGCAGAGATACGCCATAAGTGATGATAGAATCGCAATCGTAATCATGAACAATTTGCGGGAACTTGGATTTGGTTTTGTAATAAAGTCATGGTTTGTTTGGGATCCATTAGAATAGAAAGGACAGCGACAGACCAAACAAGTTGATTTTATGTTTTCCCATGTTAGATTTGATAAGAAAAGCTGGTGCTGGAGCCATAGTCTTGAATTGCTTGTAAAATAGAAAATACAACGAAATAAAAAGTATAGGCAGAGTATTTTCAAAATACATATACAGAAATATTAACTAGTTAGATACGCACTCATTATATTTTAAATGGAGAGCTTAATGTGTGCACTTGTTGCACTAGTACTACTAATGCTAATAAAGGAGGGAAGTTTTACATACATGTGAGATACTAATGGTATTCTATTTTCTAATCTTGTCCCGCGTTTTCTATTATATTCGCATCCCAAACTCGAGACTCGAAACGAACTCGTCTCCACGTCTCGGATGATAACTACGTTCGAACGGCTTGTTTGTAAATATTCATAATTGTCTAAGTAAGTACCTACTTGTGAGTACGGCAATCGAAAACTACTAATAACAACTCACACATCAGGAATCAGAACCAACCATGAGGAGGAGTATGATGATGTGTTATCTTCTAACGTGATTACATTACATACTGTGATGTGGTAGCAAAAAGGGTGGGCGCTTGACTTCAGACTTGATGGGCAGGGGATTTTTAACTCCAACTCCAAACGCCAAACCAATTTTTTTGTTTCCTACACGATGTCGATAACATAAAATATGTAATATATAAAGGGCCTACACAAATTCAGATGTATACAGACTCTATAACGCATGACATTACATTACGAGCACGCACAATCCCGATTCTGAACACCGAACATAGAAACTGAAAATGAACAGATATAATATTAACTTCTACACTTACACCGCATCACGAACCAGTTTACATTTTTAGTGGCACTGGTCTCGGTCTCTCGGTCTCTGAGTACAGTCTGTCTACTAGGAACCAGTTGATGTTATAAGATGCATCTGAAATAGCGCGAGCAGTCTTGTTTTCGGATCGTACAATTTCACACCGTATTACTTGAGCACTTTATCTTGTTTCTGTCTCGATCGGCTTCCACGTCTCGTCTCGCGTCTCGACGACCTCGTCTCATGTTCCTCCAGAAAGTTTCAGAAGGAATTCCGAAATTATATAATCAAAGTTTTGAGAATCTATTATTGAGATTGAAATTTCTTTCCGATTCAGATCATCAGAACTTTAAAATATTATTATTATATATATATATATAATTATCTGCGTTTGAATTTCTCACAAATCTCCAATTACAGCTACGATCCACTGTCCACTCCTGCAACTGACGACTGTCTATTTTGTGTAGTCTGTTCAGCAGCAGAGTTCGATCGGATAGTTTTGTGTTTGTTGAGTCGTTATCGTTGAATCCTGATTAACAGCGAAAGTGATCCTTACATTTTCTCCTTATAATATCATCTTGGGCAGAGTCAGCTCTGGTTGCTGGTTGTTGGTTAAGGTTCCAATACTTCAGATTCAGAATTCCATCACCGTAATTCGTATTCGTATAAACAGATGGACATATTAAACTGCAAATTTAAACAATACAAAGAAAGAACGACAAAAGACGAGCTGGAGGGTTGAGAGAATACAATAATTATATTTTACCATCATAACACCATAAGGTGACTAGAGAGTACCTTTATTAGTAGTTACTTAAGAGAGAGCTACCATTTACATGTGGACGAGATGACAGTATAAATTCTTTAACTAGTAAGTTATAGAGCTCAGAGGAGAAGCATCAGGAGCATCAGGAGTCAGGAGCACCCAGCATAAATAACTATCAGCACCAGAGAGAGAGAAACGACCAGAGTACCAGCATAGCATCTGAATCTGAATGAGACCGACCCATCAGCATTAATAACCACATCAACTTTCCACCAAAATACCATCACTATCACCATCACCGAGCAAGTACCTTACAACCATACGCTCATCATGAACTAAGTGCATCATCGTTCGTTCGTACAAATATAGGTACATACTACCTACTACTCCCCGAGTTAAGTATAAAGTAAAAGCGTGCTGGTACTGGCTCTGGCAGGAGTGTGGATGTGGAAGATGGGGTACGGGATGGATTTATAATCCAACTACAATATATTTTCAACGTTTTAGTTGTTGACGGGCTTTGGCCGTGTCCACAACGAAACGAGCAAGCCGAGTCAAGTCAAGTGAATCCCAGTCATAGATCAAAACTCTCGTCATTTATCATCATTTATTTCCCCGTCTCCTCCTCATCACTGCAGAACCTCGCATCGCTCATCAGACTCATCTAAGATCAAATAAGGACGACGACCACCACTACTCCTATTACCACTGCCACCACCACCACCACCATTGCTCCACTGCCTTTAACTCGGTTTTCGTTTCTTTTGACTGCAAATATCAGGAGTTGATAGTTAATGGTTGATAAAGAAATCCAAGTCTAGATAATTCCATCCATTAGGTTACATGAAAATGTTATTATTCTGTGTATACTCCAAGTGCAGATCTTCTACTGGAAAACCATAAATTTCTCTCAAACAACAGCAACGTTACAACACAGGACAACACACAATACGACGTGTCTACTATATCAATATCAACGATCACTATCAACTATCATCGCATCGCCCTGATTTCCCACTCACTTCTTTGGTTTTTGGTTTTGATACATTTTCAACTCCATATAGTTTCGCCGGTCAGGCCGATATCCACAAAGAAAATAGACTCTGCTCACTAGAATATATAAAATATATATATATATATCAAAGGGGTATCATTTGGTGGTGTTTATGTATCAGTATATCATCAGCTATATCTACATCGAAGACAGAAATCAAATAAGGATACATAGGGAAATATCTAAAACCCAAACCACTACCTTCCTTCACTGTCGAAACGTACTCTGGATCAATTAGACTTCCGGTGCTCTCTCTCTCTCCCACTTATTAATACCCCTTCCAAGTAATCAAGTTGTATAAAGTCCAAGTCCAGAAACGCCAGAAAGTAAAAGTTGTTGTTGTTCTCTCTCTCTCTCTCTCTCTCCCTCCTAGTCTTTCCTTTAATTATCCTCCTCGAAAGGGTCTGCTGGGCTCCGCCGCTCTTAAATACAACGATCCCAGAGCCCGTATCATTTATTTCTTCAATTTGATTTCCCTTGTTCGTCTACTTAATGTCTAAAGTGAGTTTTCTCATTCTCTCATTCTGCTGAAGCAACTATTGACTTGACGGTTGCAGCCAAGTCCCATCCAACCTCCAACCAGCAGCATACATATCTGTACCAAAAGAAAACATTATATAGAAAAAAATCATAACAAATTTATTACCTAGACGAGAGATTGAATTATCTCTAAATTGACGATGCGTTGGTTCCAATTTTCCAATTAGTTAAGTGAACAACCTTTCAACGAATGGTTTTGAATATAAATTGTTGCATAGAGTTGTGACCTGGACACTTGGAATTTAACTGTATGCACACAATGGTCGTTTGAATTTGATTTAACATCATTAAATTGTTAACTTCATCTCCGGTTCGCTCTCAAAATCAAATCTTTTGTGCATTCTACAAATTTTTGACTTGACATCTTGGAACATTGTGCACACTGTATACAGGAGAACATTGAGCAGCATCAAAATGTTGAGAGAAAAAATTCTTACTGAAATGAAACTTGAAACTAATAAAAGTAAAAAATTTAATGCTCTCTTCACGAATGAAATTGATACTGCTGATGGGAGTAACTCAAGCGTCAGTGTGACTGCCGCTACTACCCCTACCACTGCCAAAGCAGAGAAAGAATACGAAACCAAAGAGCAAAGAAGGAATTCCCAAGAGAGAAATAATAAAACTCAAATCATAATGAAAGATCTAATTCCGGTAATTGTCACAGCTGTAGCTTTCCTCTGCATAGATTTTCTTCAGGTATCTCAATCTGGGGTATTAGCCGTTGATCGTCCAAGTAAGTCTGCATTTTAAAACAATTAAACAGAATTTAAAAATACAAATTATTGTATGTATAATTCTTATTCAACTGGATGAGACAGACAGACAAACATGATGGCATTTTTTGTAAAATAATTGAGACAGCTGACAAACAGACAGACACACGACGAATCGAAATTTACATAAGTCAAACGAAAATCTATAGCAAAACAGTTAGTTTACTTGGAACTTTTCCTGTTGCAATTTTGACCGGTTTTAATGTATTTGTGAGTGTGAGTACCACTCAATTTTAAATCTGAAATGTCCGCGCTTTTTGTAAATTACTTTGCTGATCGTGAGTCTTCCACATGTACTTAATTAATAATAGAAAATAAATTACACTTACCCATATAAGGCATTCAAATTGGAGAATTTGACATGATATGATAATTGCCATAATATACACAATCAATGGCTTCTGACATGTCAGGTCAAGTTAAGAAAACGTTAGTTCAACGACAGCAAAATAAAAGATGGGCACATTTTTACATTAATTAATGTGTACGAATAACAGTTAAATTTAATGGCCTTCCTGGACATATTGTGACGATAAATTTCTTACCCCCAGCAGTATGTACAGGAAACAATTTATGTATAATACAGGTTGTATATCTTATCGTTAGAAAGGTTAGTATCGATTACCCACATATTGTCTGTATATCGACTACTACAGACTTTCGGGATTTCTTGCGTTGTGTATTTATGAGTGTGAGTCTCTTATATCTATTGCTGCTTTCAGTGCAGTGCAGTAGTCTTCCAGAATAAAGTGTTGAATTAACAGTCTTTAAGATGTATATATTTAATTATTTTAATTGCATCAGCGATAAACACTTCTAAATGAATTTAACCGCTGCGCTGCTGATCGTAAAACATTCTTTCGCCTTCAAAAAGCATTATAGGTTGCGTCATTCATTTATACAGTTGGAGGAATGCACTGGTTTGATTTTTGATACACGGTAAAAAAACGGTAGTAATTAAGCCAAAAGTGCGTTTTGTGTGACAAATGTCACATCGACAAACGGACACCGGACACAGTATTGTGATACGCAGGGATTTATTTTATTCCTTGTTGAACGACAAGAACGCATCCAGTTACTGCATCGGCAGCTAAAATATATCCATCCAGCGATCCAGCAGTCAGTAAAATAAAATGGAACGCACACTATCACTTTGCTGTGGTGTGGTACTATTGACTCGGTTCAGTTTCCTCCACTTCCACATGTAATTTGCTTCGTGTCAAAAAATGTGGCCAGTTTAAATTTCGTGTTGTCAGTTGTCAATGCGTTTCTCAGAGATACTCACATTTAGATAAGAATTTATTGTTGATTGAATTCTGCATACAGTTTATGACATGGCCTTATTTGTCATTTGTTGATACTTTGGAAAACAGTTTCCCTTTCGATCCTCAACCTTCATTATCAGAGGGGTAACCAAAACTGACGAGCTAGTAGTAGGGAGATTAAGATAAGAGCGATTATAGCTTTTTAGAGGTGTGATCACATCAGATTTTTTACTTATCATTACTCTCCACGCACTAAATATTTTAAACTGATACAAACGTTGTTCGAGTAGTTGCCTGGACAGTATTATTATGTAACCTTGCATGCGTTTTCACACATATACGACATTCAGCATTTTTGAGATTCATTCATTTTAACTTTTCCCCCTGTCTAGCACTATAGTTCTTGGTATGTAGTGAGTCTCAACTGTGATCTGGTATTTTGAATAGGCATATCAACTCAAACTTGGGTATGGAATTTCAAATTCAAAATTAAAATTGAAAAAAAGTATATAAGTACATACTTATGCAGTTAATGTCGTTCCGTTCCAGTGGAGTCACATACAATTTTATGGCAGATCGTATTTTCGTATATTGTATTTTATTGCATGCTGGAAATGGACTCAAGCTGCGTTCTAAGTTGTACTAATGGAGGCGGCTTCGGCTTGACTCTAAAGAAATGAAATGAGGATGAAAAATTTGAATTCGAATTCAAATCCGAATAATTGTTCGAAAACTATTTGTCTTCCTATAGAAAATGTTAATTTAATGAAAATGAAAGCTATTCAAATGATTTTAATTCTTACTCTTCCTCACTGACTGAGAGTCCGATTCCGATTCCGATTCAGCTCATATGATGATGAGATTCAAAGATTTAAATTCAAGATTCAAGTAGAAACCTGTAAAATATATATAAAGCACACATTTCGTAGTTCTCATGGTTTTGGTTGGTCTTGATCTCTTGGCGTGGTGCTCAGTCTTCATCGTGTCCTTTGTCAGTATAGTGTTTAACTGGAGCTGGAGTTTATAGCTGCATAAGTAAAGTATATCCTACAAGTTTAGTAAGAATCAGAGTCAGGGCATTTACATTAAATTTAATTTATAATTTACATAATGAATTCGGATGGGTTAGGTAGACATGGACAAGGGTGTAAGCACCTTACGCCTTACGGAGTAAATGCCTCATATCTAGAGGAGTAAAAGTCAAGTATATATACTGTTCTAGGTTATCTCATGTTGTATATTTACTTACGTTTCGTATGGGTACATTTTATGGTAATTAAATCAGGCGAGAGTGATCCATACACTTGTACACTTGTACTTGGTTTATAATCTAAAGCTTCCTTCCTTCCATCCAGATTCCAGACTTACTATAGTAGTGCCTTTTGTGACTATAGGTCCATGTACTCTTTTACACTGCACTGCACTACTACATAGTAGGTTTATTGGTTTGGACTTGGACTTGGACTTGGTTTCGAAGCGCTGGAGCTGGAGCTGGAAATCTCCATATCAGTAATATGCACACCCTCCTGCTCCCGCTGCTGCAGTTTTATCTTGCGGCCTATTTAGTCAAATTATTGTTGAGCTAAAATGAAACCATGTCATAAAAATTAAAGGAAAGATATTTCAAAAGGTCACGCTTAAATTGTACAATTTTATTAATGCACCACGGTCGATTCTATTCTGAGTCCCAGAGATACTATAGTATGCGGTTCTGGTACTGCATACTGGCGTGTTAGTTAGATAGTTATTGTATGGTTATTTACATCGAGATCGAGACGAAAATGAAAAGCAAGCGTCTTTAAGTACAGACAGAATTTGCCATTCAATTTTTAAATGCATGAAAATGCAGTCTAATAATGCAATGTTGTACACAGTACAGTACAGCTCAGTGCAGAGTATTTTTTCCCCACAAGTACCTATGTACCCACAAACATTATTATATATTATATAGTGTTTGTGTACTAACTACATCTGAATTTTCAATGGATATTTAATACGAAGATGCCCATAGGATGGGGCACTATACCCATAGTGTGCTCTCACCATAACCATTAACACTATAGTGGATTACACATGCAGTGTTAATAGCTGTACTGTAGCAATATAGAAGCGCTGTAAATAATTACTCCGTGCGTGCTGTATCCCTTTTGTCAATTCTTAATGCATCCACGTGGAGGGGATGGGGTAGAAAATCTTATTGAATTCCTATTCAACTAAAAAAGATACAAGATCTAAAGGAGCTTAGGGAAAAGAAGACAGAAAAAAAGACTCTTTCAATCTCTCTTCCTGACAATTATAATTATTATTTGCCATCTTTAACTCTTAAATGAAACTAATTACTCTTCAGCTCAAATTACAAGGAGCGTCGTCGTCGGGTAGAGAATAGAGAGATAGAGAGAGAAAAAACAGGCAGTTTAAGACTCTTGCTTTTTTTGTGTGTTTTACTTTGGAAGTGCTAGTCAAACCTCAAAAACGTCAATGAAAGACCATCCCTTCCCCCCACATCTTTCATCAGTACATAAACAGTTGGGAAAAAATCGAATATCTTTAGTCTGTAGATCAATATAACATGCGTTACTATATAAACTATTTGTTTGCTATATAATATGTACCTACATTTTTATGAAGTACCTTTCAAAGCCAACTAAGATAAGTATTATGTATTATTAAATAATATTAGGTACCACACACTCTTCAGAATTCTCTTCAGAATTTTGACTACTTGTAAAATCTTCGTACGCTTACCACTATCAGCTACCGCATATGCCACGCATAGTACCAACAAAGAACAGCTCAAGAATTCAATTTTTGAATTCTATATTTTTCATTCCTTTTCGGGTTTTCTCATTCGAAGAATCCTGGGAATTAAAATTTAAGACACTATTACAAATTATATTACATTTTAAGATTTTACTGTAAAAAAATAAAAGGAGGTTAAAATATTGTTAAAAACACACTGAAGTAATGGCATGTGACAAGTACCAGTACCGGTTTCCCTATTTTTTTTTCAAGACTTTGAGGGACATGGCATGACAGTATTAGGAGGCAATATACATAAACAAACCTATAGGGGTCGTACATCATTACAATACGCATGCTAGCGCAGTTATTATTTAAGCATACTAGACTGAGACTAGACAGACCAGTCTCGTCCTCGCCCTATTATCTAGGTAGGTACAAATATATAGATTACGTAATAAGTATTTTATACAGGAGACACTTTGTTGTATGTACCTAACTAGGTTTGTAGTTTGCCTGAGACTTAAGATGGAACTGCCAGATTTGCCACAGAAAAAAAAGCTAAAGAAAGTTTACTCAGACATCCGCACGCACACATACAGAGAACAGAGTGAGAGCAAAAAGTGAGGAGACGAGGAGAGGGTATCCTTCCATCATTTTCATTCATTCCTTTCGACTTTCCTGTGTTTGCTTTGCTTCTTGGTTCCATATTGTTAATATTATGTTACTAGTGTTTGCATTTGAGGCTGAGAAGAGGAATATAATATCATCGCGGTACAGATTTTGTAACGATAAGAGACTGTATTACTCCAGACACATTTTGACTTACTTAGTCCTCCAGGACACAAAACAGTGTAGAGTCAAGGGCTGTGGTCTGGTTCTATATATTATAGTCCGATTTGGATTTGGTGATGCACTGTTTTGTGTCTGTGTCTTCTGTATCAGTTCTTCTTTATTCTTCTACACATTTCCATGTATGTCATATTTACGCTCCTTATGGCTCGTTGATCTTCCTCACAAAGCCCAATGATGATTGTTTGACGCTGACACGAGACTGTCAACGAAAAGTCAAAAATCGAACTTTAACTTTTGTTATGATAGAAGGTTGCTTGGAGCAAAAAGAAGCCCATCACATATCACATCACATAATGTAATGCGTACACATAAGAAAATAGCAAGCTGTATAGTCTGGCGATTTGCGATTATCTTTTAGCATATTTTATTCATGTGGGTAGGTTGGTAGGTAGGTCCTTATGTATATATTTGATTTGGAAAGCTTACATTTGAAGTTTGAATTCGAACTTGGACGATTTGATGTTACGTTACACGTTACATTAGTTGCTTTTGTCTCGTGCCTCTCGTCTCATCTCATCATCTCATCTCAACTCAAAGCGATATCACATAAGCACACACACACACACAAGACGAAAAGGAAGGAAGGGTGAACAAATAAAAAAAATAGAGATGCGAGCGATTACGATTGTCTACTGCTCTATACTCCATCTCTTTATGGAAGTATGTAGTTGTAAGTACATAAGTAGGTAGGTAGGTACATTGTGGTTTGGTTTCGGTTTAACTAAAAGTTTGTTTCCCTTCCCTACCCTTCTTCGAGATCTTGAGCTCTGGCTGGCTCCCCGCAATTCATCTCATCTTGTACAGCTTAAGGGTACAAGAATACACCTTGCAATCAACATACAGAACAAGCTCAGCGTCCAAGTATTTTTATAGATTGCAACCGATTGTGAGTGGTATGTTAGGTTTCCTTCAGAATTAAACTTTGAAAACAATGAAATTGAAAATTAAATCTTAATCTTGCCCTCTTGAAAAATTGGGGGTCAACACTATAAATTACAGTATAACACGTAGGCAAATATGAACTTACTTATACGATATACGCGAACTATAAGAAGTATTTGGTTTTCGTTCTTTTCGTTTAAAAAAGTGTGTAACTTATTTGACAGATATTTTAATACAGTATCTTTTACGTGATGTGGCTAAATTTATGTTTGGCTGCTCGTTTTCAACCGGATGTTGCAAATGTGTGATGATGATGTCACAGTATAGTGTCTTATGTCTACAATAGGGTTCTAAAGTTCGGGTCAAAATGAGTATGATTTTTTTTACAATGGGCTTTCACAATTATTCAGAATATATTTATTTCTGACTTTAGTCCAAATTTCTTTGACCTTTCCAGTGACGCTATAATATTTATCTACCTTGTAAAAATTGTGAAGGGAAATTGCGTGGTATATACATGTGAAATTTGTATTTAAAAAACCTGAGTGTGTGATCTCTTCTGACCCCATTAATTCTAGGGATAACAAACGATTGTACAGAGAGACAGAAGGAAGCTGGAAGGAATTCATCGGTGGTGAGACATGATGGTCTGCAATGGTTTCACTTTAAATGTATGAGTGGGGCGTGTGTAGATTTTCACAGAAGATGTGATGGGCACAATGATTGTAAAGATGCAAGTGACGAGTATCGATGCCGTGAGTGTATTTTGATCTCTCCAACCCATTCCAGCAGCTCAGCTCATTTTTTTTATTAGTTTCGATGCTCAATTATTTTTACGTTTCAATGGCGTATAGATTCTGTGCACCAGTTCATAGTTCTTCAACTGCATTGCATGCAGTTCTCTGACAGAAACAGTTGCATGTTCCTATTTATTTTTCTATTTTGATTGATTTTGAATTTCCGCTCCCAGGCATATAATTTTCATTTCATTCGAATATACGGTGGTGTTCCTAGAAAATGTAGTATTCAATTTTAGATTTCAAATTACGTATACTGATTTAGAAGCACTTATCTACTTTATGTTACGATGTTGCTTTTGTTAGTTCTATATTTGTATGCGTTATATATAGTTTATTGTTTTATATGATAATTCGGAAATAGGTACTACAAATTTTTGGTTGTGGCCTTCCGTTAAATTATGCACTTAGGCGAATGTTGAATCCACTTGAAACATCGATCGAATTCGAAGGAGCTATTTTCAATCGCATGACACATTGTTCTGAGTAGTATGATTTCAGTTCTGCTACATTTTTTTGCTTCTTCATACAATCATCAATGTTGTTGCTACATAATTTTAATGAAGAAAAAAGACATCTTTAAGTAATAATAAAATTGTGTGTGTGATCTCTCATTTTCTATCCTTGGAAATGCTGCTCTTAATCTCGTCTCCAAAATCCTTCAAACAAATTAAACTTCAATTCGCGTGAAAAAATGGGAAACGATGATCTACATAAACACCCTCACAATAACGGTAACGACTTGGTGACGACTCCCTCACTATAGAATGTTTACCCTTTGAGTGGGAGTGTGATTTGGGTGACTGCATTCCACGGGATTTATTATGTGATGGAAATGCTGACTGTCTCAATGACAGATCTGATGAGAAATACTGTCCTCGTGAGTATTTTGCTACTTCAATTATTTTAGATAAAATTATTTTCATTTCCCATTCTATGTAATATATTCCTGAGTTTATTGTTTGTTGCAAAGTTATGGAATGCTCGATGTCATTCTCGACTCTCCATATGTATAATATTAAAGTGCATTTCTTACTATATATGATGTGTATAGTGTAGAGAAGAGATTCCTCTTTTACAAAAGATTAATGTCCATCATTAGCATGTGACGCTGGCATGGCACTTGCACGACACAGTACTATACATAGCACATTTAAAGGCAATAACTGTGCTAATGCATACCACCTTTTGTCACAGAGATCCATAATTTACGAGCTACATTACAATTCATGACAGTGACGATGATGCGTTAGCTCTATGATTAGGATTTATAAGGGTATAAGGAAACGAGAAAAAAAAAGGAGATTTTTTTTAAAACTAAGTTAAAATATTATTACCATAATAATAAATAATTATAAATTACCTAACATAAAATATACATTAGTTTCAATTTTATTAAAATTCCATTGCAAAATGTAAACTGCAATAAAATGAAAAATGGGTGAAAAATGTCCATGTACTAAGAGTATTAAAAATATTGAAGTACAAAAGATAAGATTAGAATTGGGCACTACTTAAGTTCTATCTGTATAATTTTAATTTTAATACGAGATGATGATAATAATATAGGACTGGAGTAGTAAAAGATGAATTCGTTTATAAATTCCTTCCTCGTGCACGCATGGAGAGAATGTTGGAACTTTTTGTGTGTGCAGGACACAGGAGGACAGGACAGGGACACTGACAGGGTAGGACAGGATAGAGCAAACAAAGTGCACTGGTCGATCTGGTCTATGGTGTGGTCGTGGTCCAAGTCTGGAACTATTCCAAATGCAGATCTAATTGCATCATCACATCACATTCATATCGTGTTCTATTGTATATAAAAATAATTATATAAAAAAATATTAGAAGCTGAGAGAGTGTAATGATGACTGTAATGAGTAATGATAAATTTGATATATATGGTAGTTAGTATTTAGTTGTTGTTTCATTTGGTTGGGTTTAGGTTTGGTTTGGTTTGACTCTTTGATTTATGATCCCATGTCATGTCAGATTGAAATTTGAATCACAAGAAAATTAATTTACATCAAATAGATGATACTCTTGTATTATAGTTCATTTCTTCTTTTCGTGTGGGATGTTGAGGTACAAGGTATGCAAATACTTATGCATTTTTGTATGGATATGGAATTGCAATGCACTGTGCATTGCAACTCATTTTACCTTTACATTTTAGTTCTTTGAGTTTAGCCCAGTGGGATGTGGGACAGGGGATAAAGATAAAGATACTTTACCTGTTTAGTTGAGTTGAGTTGCTTTTAGATTAATATAAGCTTCTTCCAAAAGCCGAGTGAGACATTTGCACTTTACCCCATTCGTTATTGTCTACACAAGGTTTGAGCATCGTCCGCCCGACATATTTAGACACTAGGCAAACTCCACTACTTCCACAACTACATCACACATTATTTATGTTTCTTGTTATCTCTGTCATCTATTGTTAGCTCCTTCGCCTGTAGATACGCTTAGGACGTGAAAAAATTCCAATTTCTTGAAATCTTGACAAACAGGATTTTTTTTTTCATTATTTTAAAGATATTTTAAGGTAGCTGCTAACTAATCGTCAATCGTAAGAAAAACCAAAGTCTGGACCACTGTGGCATAATTGCATATACATATAGCTACTACTTATTTAACTTGCGGTTAGAGTCTCAGAATACTAGTTAGTCCAGTCCGTGCTGTGTCCAGTAGTGCAAGCACCAGTTTGAGGTTAGAACAGGCCAGTCGGGTCATATAGATAGATATATAGTAGCTGTGGATACAAAGTATAGAGTTTAGAGTAAACATAATACATAATGATAATTATTATTGTATAATACCTTCTAGTAATGCCAAGACGATTCCGTCACTCCCCATAATCCAATGGTAATTCCACAATTGTACACCTAATTGCCATAAAAATCTGTACATAATTCTTAGATTACAATCAAATTCATAATCATTATCATCCGGAGTGAATAGCTAAAAATATGTTAGAATTATTATTATGACAAGTAACATTACCATTATATATTATCTGTATGTTAAGCATGTGCTGGGAGACTTCATTTGAATTCAGCGTGGAGTTTATAGTAGTTTTTGAACAACCTTCTTGGAGACTATATTATTTATTATACACTCTCACTATGTATTTAGTTGTAGCTCTGCGATCCTGTTGGTTACGTTTTTGGTTAATTGCCCAAAAGAAGTCTAACTCTGGAGAGAGTTCCAACTTTTGGTGTGGGTATATAATTCTTCAAACTTCAAAGTATATATACATGGCTAAATCGTGATGTGATGATGTAAGGAGCGATTTCATCTGCATCCTCATTTTCATCCTCATCTGACGATGAAACGATCAATCGCGAGACCAGCAGCAGCAAACGTAGCTCGCAGTGCTCAGAATGACTGTGTAAAAATCTGTAAAAGAAAAGCAAAATGAAAACTAATCCTGTATCTTTTATCTTTATGATTATCTTAATTCTATCCAAATGGATATGTACTCAATTTTCATGAATAACTTTATCACTCTTTTATGGGTTGAGTTTCGAGAGTGTGGAGTGTGTAGCCCCTTTAATTTTGAAGGAGAAGCATAAATAAATAAATAGTTATAAATACTAATACAAATACCTAGCATACCAATACTTACCTACATATACATACACATAGACTCATGAGTATCGTTTATGTATAGGAGAGGACCTCATACGGTCAAGACAGTAGGTATACACAGTAGATGTGAACGTGGACGGGGTGGGATGAAACAATTAAGTTGCTAACAATAAACTTTGATTGTGATTAGTCAGCTAGTTCATTTACAAGTCTAATGAGTCATTTGAATTTACAATTTACATCAAAATATCAAGAGAGTTCACGAGTTAAAAGAGGTGGACAGGTTGGCCAGGCTTGGCTATATTGCTCAGCTCGAATGAATTGTAAAGTTTTAAAGGTATAAGTAATGTGGTGCGTATATATAAGGGTCTTTCAGTCCATCTCTCTTTCTCGAAGATCACTGCGGACACTCAACTTTTTGGACGTGATCTGTGAGGGATAACTCCTCGGCACGGCACGGCACGGCGGCGGTTGTAGGAGAATCTGCTGTGGTTGTTTTGGTGTGAGTGGCTGTCTTGTGGTTACGCAGGTGAAAGATCAATTGTCAATAGAAATGTTCATAATTGATCGTGCTAGGTTAGGTATTAAAGTATTAGTTTATGTCTTCACTTGGTTGTAAGATGATTTGTAGAATTATTTGGGAACATGTTTCCAATCTCAAATGAGGCGTTGTTTTCCCCTATGGATGCTACACACACACACACACCCTGGGCCCTGGCCATAATATCATGTATGTACATATTACTAATACCTAGGTGTATTATTATTTACTTTTATTTCCTTACTTGACTTATTCACAGACAATAATTGTAAAGCCGACGAGTTTCGTTGTGGTCTCAGAGGGCAATGTATAGATTTACGTGGACGATGCAATGGGGCTTATGACTGTGGCTCCGATGATCACAGTGACGAGATTAATTGCCGTGAGTCTTCGTTCATCGAATTTAATACAATTTTCTTTCATTTTTTTTCACTTCCAATTCAGTCTTTGTAGCTCTGTTCACTGTCACAACTATCTCTGCTGCTCCACTACTACTATTATTATTATGACTGTTTATTAAGTAACACATGCAATAGTATCAATGTCACTGCCGAAGACTGTTCACTGTTGTAACATTTTTCAGTTTTCATGACTTCCAATTTTCCCGCTTTTCCATCCCATCCTACCAGACGTTGTAATACAAAAGCTGTGCAGTAATTAATGTCGTACTATTTATTCTGTTGTATTTTCTTCCATCGATGACGTCACATTGTTGAATCTATTATTTTCTCGACTTCGTCAACTACCCTTGCCTTTGTTACGCTCATTGTAATCGTCGTCTTTTTTGGCATCTAAAAAATAATTATTTCAACAAAACTCGGTGTCAAAAGTCAAACTTGTTGATTTTATTTTCTCATTCGTTGGTGTGGGTATACAATTATCCGAGTCGTTGAATTCTTCCCCGTTGTTCGTGTTCCTGTTATGTGTTTGTTTCTGATGTAAAAGTAAGTTGAGCTCACATTAGTTTTCATTCCAATTTTAGACCTGTGTGATGGAAGTTAATAATATTTGTTTGTGCGTTAAGCTCTAGACTATTTTGCATGACTACTGTAATTACTATTGTGTGTTGTCCGTTCACTTTAATTAAAGTATTAGATTGTTATACAATTACTGCATGATTATTGGTCTTGTCATGTTTTTTTGGTCTAGCTTTGTCAGTTGGAAAATGTCTGATCCACTTATCCTGTGTGTGTTGTAGAACATAGAATGTGATGTCCAAAAATTCTACTATTATTTATCTGATTGTGTGTGTATATATGGTAGGTATATTAAATCTGACTGTTGATTGTGGAAATTTTCCATTGTTGGATTCATCTAGTTTTGATGCATGGGCATTATTGGTCATGTCTACCAAATATGGCTGTCTGTAATCAGTGTCTGTCGATTTCGGTATCCGTTTTTCTGTTGTCGTCATCATTATTTTGTTTGTGTGTGTATGTGTATGGAGTCTTGAAACATCTATTTGCCTTTCTTCAAGATTTATTAAAGAATGATTATAAATTTTGAATCTAATTTTGATGAATTTAATGTTTGACTTGTGAATGCAAAAAATATACGAATGGCTTCAATTGATTGGCTGATTTCTGATTTGACCCCCTTGGAATTTCTGGATGAAAACAAACCTCCTCTCTCTCTCAAAAACAAATTACTACTCTCGAATATAAAACCCTACTTATACTACGACACAAAATAAAAACTCTCTTTTGAATGTTCCGACCCGCCGCATGATGTGCAGCATGTAACAATAGCACCCAATTTGAGTGTGGCAACGGCTTCTGCATTCCTCTCAGTCAGAAATGTGACAAAATTAGTAATTGTCAAGATGGAAGTGACGAGAGACGTTGTGACTGTAAGTTCAAAAATTCAAACATTCTCCTCAAACTACAAAAAAATCAGTCTTGGGTCTGTACTTTCAAACCAATATAAACGTTAATGTTAATAATTTATATTAATAAGTGTACCTATATCTATTTCTCATTCTCACTAACTCCTTATATATTTTTCGTGTCCACAATTTCAATTTCTCTTCTTCCTGTGCGTTCGTTGATCATTGAACTTTATATTCTGTATAGTTGTATCATAGTATGGTGTGTATATGGAAAGAATAAGTCAAACTTTACAAAAGTAACGTGAAAGTGCGCGTGGACTGTAGATAGTAATTAAAATTAAAAAGAATTACAATTAACACGAATGCATTTACATGTGACCTTTTGGTGAGGACGTGTACCTGTAAGGAGGAGGGTTATGTATATAGAAAATTACTTATCAAATTTGGATTTCGATTTTGTCTCATAATATGTAGTTTATACGTTTTGTATATCCTCTTCTCGTATTCTGCTGCAGGCTTTAAGTCGCCGTAAGAAATATCCATAATAATGTAATAATCACGTTGTATATTTTCTCCTTCTTCTACTTGAAGTTAGATTGGGTGATGGTCCTAATCTCTTTAATGTATGTGATTAAGTCCACGACTCTTCTTTGGTTCTCTTCTCTTGAAAAATCTTGACATTTTTGTATCTATTAGCTCACGCACGTCACATCTTCTTCACATGTGTACTACTCCTAAACGTAAACGTGTGGGTGCGTTATTAACTGTTCTTTTTAGTTGTTAACTTGTTCCGTTGGTTTTGGTCTTAGACTTTTGGAGACAGTAAACTACTACTACTACTACTACTACACTGTACTGTATACACACGTGCCTCCATGTTCATTTCTACTTCTACTTACTTCTTCTTATTCTTCGTCACACTCACAGTTTTGTTTTACCTTCTTAACTTCTAATCTATTCTGATTCGTAAATTCCCATAATTCGTAATATATGTATGTAGCTGGGAAATTTGTAAAAAAAGGAGGTTTATTACTCAAATAATGTGCATAAATTAAATTAAATTATGATTATAATAATAATGTGGTGGCCTACAAGATTTCAATATGACATCAAATCCCCAAAAGCCTTCAGTGTCTGCACCCTCTATCTTAATAATCTATGTGTTGTCCGCACCCGCAATGCACTATATAGCAGTTAGCTTTGGTTCATTTTTTTCTTGATAATAATTATACGTCATCATTGGTCGGTTTTTCATGTACTGATGTATGATGTACCTTCCTACCTAAAACTATATGTATGTTCCTACGTGGTGATGGTATCTGTGTAATGTTTAATTGATGTTTAATACTACGTGCGTAAATTAATTGTGTTAGTGTTGTATTAGTATCTTGGCATATGGTGCATAGTACTACATAGATTGGTGATTCCGACAATTTTTTTATGATGCCAGATATTTTTTTATACAGGCTGAACCAATGTGCCAATAAGCTAAATTATTTGTTTATAAATGTTAGTTATATGTACCTACGTCGTCTTTGAAGGTGCATTAGTAAAATCTATTTGGTATGAATTTTAAAAATTCAAACTTTTTTGATAAGTGTAAATAATGTATTTTATTTTTATAGGATTAGTTAGTTTTGCACAGTTTAAACAAAAATATAGAATTAGTTTGTCATTTTTGAAAGCGATTCAAAGTCGCATTTTGAAATTTATTTTAAAAATGCGTAGTGTACTTTTGTGTAAGAAAAATGCGTAGATAGCGTAGTTTCCAGTTACAAAGACGACATGTGTATAATTTACCAATGTAATTCGTTGTTGTTGTATCGCCGTTGTCGGTGTATCTGTAAAAATGAACTAAACACAAAAAAGCTGTCGTTCTGATGTCTTGCTTGCTTGCTTGAAGCCGGCCACGATAGCTTTCATCTCATCTCTGGCTCTGGCCTTGCTTTGACTGCTCATGTTCCTATATCCTATAGGCAATATAGGCTTGGTCTCAAGTCAATTATACTCTAAAGTGAAATGCAACACCATATACCCAGCTTTTTGCCTGCTATCTGCTTTGCTTCAAAACAATTGATGGAGTCATTGCGTAAAATGCGTACGGCTTTGTGAGCATACTACTTAAAAAATTAGAATGTACAATTAGAATATTATTATGTGCGTATTTACAAAAAATTACACGTGATTTATATGCTTATTGAGTATGTAAAGTGTTCCATGTTCAGCTCTCAAGTTGAGAGATGTAATTTCAGCTTCAGTTGTTCAATAATTCAGGGAAACAGATTTAACTATATAATATGACGAAGGTAAGTGTGGGGGGAAACAATGTGTTATGGACTGGGCAATGGTCTAACACACTATTGCATATACACAAAGGGAAAAATAAAAATTTATAGACCTCTTAAATTAAGTTTAGCTAATTAAGATTGTCTGCATAGTAATTTATGACTGCTTTAATTGTTACTAACAT
Source organism: Dicyrtomina minuta (assembly GCA_949802685.1). Taxonomy (NCBI): domain Eukaryota; kingdom Metazoa; phylum Arthropoda; class Collembola; order Symphypleona; family Dicyrtomidae; genus Dicyrtomina; species Dicyrtomina minuta. Next base: position 46,354,379 of record OX461808.1, on the reverse strand, counting down.
TTACACTGTTCAGTGTCTGCATTATACTTTTTTTTTGCTTATGGTTATTTTCTTTTAAATTTATTTATTTATTACCATTATTACATATTTATTTATTAAGATTAATTGTAAAACTAAAACTAACAATGAAAAATTATATTTAATGAAGGTGTCTTTGTATTCCATGTATTTAGTGTTTAAATCTTTGTGCTTATGATTAGTATTAAATATTATAATTTCTCTGATGGTTAATTTAAAATTGAATTTTCCTCCACAATTTCTAGCCCCGAGTTGCTCGTCTTCGGAGTTTCAATGTGGGGATGGAACATGTATTCCTGAAAATCAAAGATGTAATCACCGATCAGAGTGTTCAGATCAGTCCGATGAGAGAGATTGTCGTAAGTTGCATACATTTTATATGTTTTTAGAATACTTTCCTGTAATTTAATAATTTTTTTAGGTTATTATGACATTTAAAATTAGAGTTTTACTCACTTCATAATAGTGTCACAGTAAAGTCAATATTGTACAGGTTTATTACTCCGTACTATGAATACACTTGGTCTCATACGTTCATAACAAAAGATTTTACGAATGAAAGGGGAAAAAACAGAGGGAAATTGTTATTGTTACGCAAGGTTGGTGGCTTTAGCGTTGGCATTTCAGTTATCGTTATCACATCACCATCATTATCATGTCCGTCTGCCATATAACATCCCATTGGGCTAGGTTCTATTTGTATTTGTACTGGTATATGCATTCGTATAGTGGTATGGATATAGACAATGTATTGGACTGCCCTGCTTTTGAAAAGAGGGATAAACTATGATGGAAATTCAGATAGGGATGAAAAAGGATCTCATAAATATTTAAATCTCAAGCTCAGCTTCTTGACCAGCACGTCGTCACGTACGCCCAATTTCCTTGTCTGTAGCCTATAATGTCTATGTTTATTATGCTACACTGTTGTATGTATAGCTCCTTTTTTTTACCACTTCTTCTCTTTACATCCCATTCAGTTTCAGTTATTTAGTGGAATTCAGGATCATGTAACTTGCTCCCGCTTTGTTCTATTCCAAAACCAAGACCAACAGACTTCAACAGAGTCCCTCATATCTTGGTTTTCCGTCCATATTACGTTCATATAGAAACGCAGCGTGTATGTAAGGTGAAAACTGAAAAGACTGAAAACACTTCATGTATTCGCTCAATTCGCCAAGCTCAAGATGTGCAACCACAGTCCGCGAGCCCGAATAATTTGATTATCTCCATGTCATGGAAGTCGAGCAAGTGACACGCTCACATGCACCCGCTTTGACTTGATATTCACGGAGGTACAGCACCGGCACAAACATTTTACGTAATAAAATAGGCATCTATATAATGTACCTAGATACGCGCATCAGCTGTTTGTCAACATATTTCAATTCGCACATATAGCACCACACATCCAGCAGATGAAAGGTGCAAAATGCACTATCTAATTTTTTAACAAACCTGTCGAGATAACTTATCACGTGCTTGTGTTTGCAAGGAGATACTTTATAATAACACTGAAAAAATGACAATTAAATGAGAGTAAAAACCTACATGTTTTTAAAAGCTTTTAATTTGCAATATTGTAAGTGGATGATTTTATAATCGCTTAAAATTCACCTTTTTGACAGTTTTTGAGTATATTGAGCAAAAAAATTCAAGATAAGAAGTGAAAACTATGTAGGTAATTCAAAAATGCATAGTTATATACTGACTTTTTCATTTTTAGAAATGTGTGCTTCACTTTTCACGAGTTTGGTGGAAGCTCGCTTACTTTTTAGTGGAAAATTTCAAGATTTAAAAATATTCCTGTCAGTTTTGCTTTTGCTGTCATTAGAGAATATACAGCCAATTTTTACGTTACAATGCATAATATGTATGAACCTGTTGATTCTACTTGGTCACGAATCTTTCATAGCAAAAATAAAAAATTAGTAGCAAGAAATCAAACCTTTACTTTTTACTCGATTTTTAGCCCGACTTGTAAAGCAAAATAATAATATTTGCAAATATCACAACGGAAAATAGAACAATCTAACTCAAAAGCCAGCTTTGTTGCGTATGTTCCAAGATTAAAATTGGCTTCAAATTTTGCTGTAGGAAGAAAATAACATACTGATCTATGCAGCTGCCACCGGTTCTGAGAGTGCATTTTGTTGTATCATACGCATCGCAAGTCGTTGTTCCTTTGTAGTTTTTGAAACGTCTTGCTTTGTTAATTAACTATATAGAAATAAACTTGTAAAGCCATCCATTATTAAGCTTTGTGTTTCTTGGATGGTATAGCAATACTGGGTGTCAACGGTGCATACATTAATTATGTATAGGTATACAGGGATGTATATAATATATGTATATTATGGAGTAGGATGATGATGAATGAGAATCAGATAAGTTGAGACTGGTTCATTATGTCGTCAGTCACTTTACGGGTACGGATAGTAATATTATTTCCTTAGTATATTATTCCTATAGGACCTATAGGCTATAGATTACTATTAGTAATGACCATTGTGTAATGCATAATAGTTTTGTATTCAAATTCGTTAATTCATTTCTACCTATTTATCCATGGTATATGATATGGATTTCAAACTTTGTTTCAGCACCAAGATGTCTTCATGACCAGTTCCCGTGTCAACAAGGAGGAATATGTCTTAATATTGCAAGGCGCTGTGATCGCGTACGTACAATATTTATTAGTTTTACTGTAGCATATTTTCCACAAGTATTTTATAAATCTCATTCGTTCGAGTTTTGGGATGGATGTCAGTTTTGAGTTTTATTAATAATATAATATATGTAGTTTAGTGTTGGATAATAATAGACCATGGATTCGAACATGCGTGAAACTCCGAATATATGTATTTGATTGTTGAACATTATGTTTGTTTTAGACTCCTGACTGTCCCGGTGGCGATGACGAAATAGGATGTGGAGATGGTAAGTAAACTGCAGATCATCAAAATTCATCAAATAATACGTTTATTTTAAAGTAGGACATTTTGCAGTTTTGAAAAATTTACAATTCCGATATTTTGTAGCATTCAAAAATCGTATTAAATTTTGGAGCTGTCAGAAATGTAAAAGTTGGACATTTTGCATTTATTTAAAATGTGAAAATTGGGAATTTTTTGAATTACGTAATAAGGACATTTTGAAGTTTTTAAAACATGTAGATGAAAGATTTTACTTATTTCAACCACTTTATAGAATTATTAGAAACTTTAACAATACGCTTGCATAAAAAAAATATTAATTTATGCGACAGTTAACCGTATGCATGTTCAGCTGCGTCACCTTTATGCAAGTTTTCAAGCACAATAATGATGCAAAGGAGATACAATGCTTTGCATCGGTTAAAAATTACTACGTTTTGTCTCGTCAACTACGACAACATAGTAGAAGCTTATACCCAGCATCAAATTTTGTGTAGGCTGTTTCACTGTAGACTTCTGACTTGTTAGCTAATAGTAAAAGCTCAAAATGTGTATTTATAGATCCACTATAGAGCCTTATTGTTTGCCATATTGGGAAGACAAAAAGAAGAAAGCATTGGATTTAGAAAGATATTGTTTTCTCTTTGGCTTTTGTTTTGTCTGTAAATATTTTCGTTGGGCCCAATCTATTCACACTGTACCTATCAGTATAACATATTTTGGCAGTTTTCATCGTGTATCGGTGCGTATACATGGGCACTATATCCATATGGTATAGTTACCGTTACGCTTTATAGGAAGTGCGAGTATAGATTTGATCCCTATTATTTAATGATGACTTAAGTTGCTCAGTATAATAACACTAATAGTGTATAAAATAATATCCCGTCTGTCTGTCAAAATAAGCCCTGAAGGAATAAATGTGGGAAGTGGAATATAGTCTTGTATTCGACTTTATGGCCATCTCCATAGATGAAGGAAAGGCTAACTTTCTCCATTTGGCTTTGGTGAAGTACTGTTAGCAAGGGGAACATAATATAACTGTAGTATGAATATGAAAGTGTGTGTAATAGATCAGCCGATCAACCATCAGCGCTCACGCGTCTTTCTCTTTATTATCGCCCTCAGTCATTTGCTTAGTCTTCTAAATGTTGAAATATTAATACAGCCTTTCGTATGCACTGAACAATACTGTATTAAAATAAACTAGAATCAAACACTATATAATCCCTTTTGCCTTCATTTAATGGCACATGCTACACCTAAATATATTTTTTTAAATATGCAAAATTTATTGTATCTGTATTAAGATTTTTGATTCGAAATTCACATTTTCAAATTACGTACTAAAAATTCCAAAAATTTTAAAACGTATACGTAATAAAGGATATTTTAGTTCCAGTAAAAGGGAGTTGCATTTGAAATTTTGTAGGATTTCGAATACTTATGAATTTTCGTACCTTTGAAAACATGCAATAAATGAGTTTTCGTACTTTTGAAAACTTGCAATAATTGAATTTTCGTACTTTTGAAAACTTGCAATAAATGAATTTTCGTACTTTTGAAAACTTGCAATAAATGAATTTTCGTACCTTTGAAAAAATGCAATAAACGAATTTTCGTACTTTGAAAACATGCAATAAATGAATTTTCGTACTTTTGGAAACTTGCAATAAATGAATTTTCGTACTTTTGAAAACTTGCAATAAATGAATTTTTGTACTTTTGAAAACATTCAATAAATGAATTTTTCAATGTTTCAAAAATCAATAAAATGTTATACAAATTTTGTTTTTAAACTTGTTAAAACTCTTAAACTTTTTTTGCGCTATTAAAATATCGTATGTATATTTTGTGTGTTACCTATTCAGTGGAGATAAATTTGAATCTTTATACTGTTTAGATATTACCTAGCATTTCCCCAAATGAGTGCATGTATGTAAATACTTTTATTGCTTATAGGTATACCCCACTACTGATAGTCTAACTCCCTACGCATAAAATCATAAGAGAAAACAATATTACATTGTTATAGGGATATATATATTCAACTCACTACTACTTCTAATGTTACATACAGATTGATACCTGGGGTTAAGAATAATAAAATCACATTTTTTTTTAAATTACACATTTGCAGATCGATGTACACCATTTCAATTTCATTGCGGGGATGGGTCTTGTGTTGAGAGGGAGAAGGAGTGCGATGGGATTGCTGATTGTCCTGATGGCAGTGATGAGGATTCGACCGAGTGCAGACCTGGACGTAAGACAAGTCCATTTTCTTACTACAATTTATGATTTTATGAATTATTCATATATTTCTTCACAGATTCAGGGAGTGCATCCTGCCATATTATTCATGTTTTACTATATTTATTTGAAAAACAAAGCACATACGTGCAATTTGTACCATATGCTGAGTACTACATGCTTAGAGACTAAGGACTGGTCCCACCATATCTGATAGTTCTATACAAAATACCCTACGCTGGCGCTATAGTAACTATAGTCATAATTCATTTTCATTCCAAATTCATATTCAGTGACTCCACATACATTGACACATAGTGGTTTTCAATGGAGCTACCTCACACCTGTTAACTGCTAATTGGGCTAGTCACAAATCACCATGAAAGTTATGTTGTTGTACATTGTACATATACTAGTCAATTTTTATTTTATTGCATATTATTTTTGCCTCTGTGTTTCCCTTTTTTCTCCATATTTAAAAAATTACCTGTAAAATATTATCTGTACATAATACTTATTGTTTCAATGTTACATGTTCAATCAATGTGCCTTGTCTTATATGTTTTGTCCTGATTTGTTTTTGAAAAAGAAAATCGACACCCATTTAATTACGCGTAGTTGTGTCAAGTTTATTTCGCTGTGAATGTTAAATGTGCATTATTACCTGTGTACCTACCTATGTAATCTGTTTTCTTATGTTTGTCTATGTATTTGTCATAATTTTTGTAGTAATAATTTGTCAATTATTCTGTTAATAATTTTTGATTTGTAGAACATTGTCCAGCTAATCATTTCCAGTGTAGGGACAGAAATTGTATCCCTCACTCCTTCCTTTGCAATGGACGCTACGACTGCTACACAGGAGAGGACGAGCAGAATTGCAGTATGTGTAAATATGTACATTCGTACACCCATTGTTGCTTTGCCTTAATATTATTGTCTTTTTGTGCTATATCTTTTGTATAAGGCTGTGCGAAGGTATATTATTATTTATTAATATTATGTTGACTGTATATGTTGTGTGCTGCGCTGGGCTGCGTTCTCGCTAAGTATATGTTTTTCCTATTATCAATTTGTGTCTGCCTCCACCTTGTATTATCTCCTCCCGCTGGGCGCCCTATGACTATAGGCCACCGTAAAAATTAATGGTTGGCAGAGAGAGAGAGAAAGAGGGAGAGAAACAGATTGAGAAGAGGGAAAAGGTCACAGGACAGGACATAGAGTGACTTTTATTTTGCTCTGTACATTTTATACAGGATTTGATGAGGCTGCAGAATAATAAAATATGAAACATTTATTATGTATATACTACGATTTTTGTATGTAGTAAAATGCATTTGGTTGCATTTGAATGGCTGCTGCTGCTGCGTGGAATTATGGGATGGGATGGGATCCGTGATAAACTTGTGTTTTAAAGGTGCGACAGCGGGAGAGATGAGATAATCACTGATAATGATCCTCTTGCCATAGTGCCATTGCCAATAATGCAATCCAATCTTGTACACGTTACACTGCACTGTATAGGAGCCCTAGTATATTCACCTTCGTAGAGAGGGAATAAAAAAAAAGGCAAGAGGGCAAGGAACCAATTATTATTTTGTACTTTACTTTCGTATATATTATATTATAATATAAAAAAATATATACGTATTAATATTCTGCTAGAATAATCCTCTTCCTTGCAAAAATATAGAGGGAGAAAAAAACTTAAATACTCATGAATATAAAGCTATAATCTCTACTAAGGCGAATAAAAGGCGGGTAGGAAAGTCAGGTTTTGGAAGAAACAAGAATTATTTTTTGAATTAGATAATAACAGAATCGCGTGAATTATGTGAGTATGACCCGATGAGAATTTTTGCGACAAATTTGTTTTTACCTTTAAAGAAGATTTAACAAGTTTTTCGTCTTGCTTTTTTTGGAATTAATTGCTAACAATTACATTAATTATTATAGCATATTGGGATTTGCATTTACAAGTGTGCATTTGAAACCCCAAAATTACCAAAATCAAACAGTACAAATTGAAGGATGCATTTTTATATAGGTATTACCATATGGAAAATGTAAAGCTTGCGCCCGCAGTTAACTCGTGTACATATAGTAGACCATTTCTATCAGCTTTTACAAAAATAAAATTAGATAATACAATGTACATAAGTGCTTTGGTTTTGGTTTGGGAATATTTAAATTTGAATAGTCGTACCCCGATGTATCTAAACATATCATTATATTTTTAAAACAAATTACATTTTAAACTATTACCATAATATTATTGAATATATACGAGCTTTAGCTTGGGACTTTTAAGCAGATAAAGCAAAAATACATATAAGAATATAATTTTAAAGGTCAACAGCTTGGCAGGGAGTTTTGCAAAAATGCAAAAATATATCTAACTACAAATGTTTCACGGGCAGAAAGATTAAAAAAATTATAAAGCAAACTCATTAAAATTTTAAGTCTCAAATCTCATATGGTGAGATTTGTGCCTGGTACAAAACAAAACTTGTTCCAAATAATGAAATAATCGTGCAGATTTTGTAAGATCCTGGAAATATGAGTAATAATGGTGTTTTCTGGGCGTCGGGGTAATCAATAAGAAAAGCTATATTATGAGACATTAATCGTTATTCGCATGTACATGTCATACAGAAGCCAGCTAAGGCTTAGCTTAAAACATGAGTTGTACGCAGACAGACTCAGAGTAAAAAGTAAACAGGGACTCAAACACACACACACACACGGGATAAATACTTACCCAGCCGACAGGGGGATTTCCTTAAAATATCCTAAGAATGTACACTGCGGATTAAATAACATCCGGAGGATATTTCCAAAAGTTTAAGTGGACATCATAGGGACGTCCGGACAATCATCCAATGTCTCAAAATAGGATGTGCGCAAAACATCCCCAAATTATATCCCCTTAAGAAACGCACCGGGGTATTTGGGATAAGTTCTGGACGTTTAGAGGATGCATATAGGACAGGCTTAAGATTATTTCAGGATGTGATAAGGATGCTGTATGGACTTTTCTTTTTATTTGAACATGCATGGTAAAAAAAGTGTTATGAAGGTATAGCGAGAACAGTCCTGGTATTTTAATATTTGTAGTAATTTATTTAACACTCAGAAAAAATAAATAATAATTAAGTAGTACAAAAGTACACCCAACTATTGATACCAAAAGCAGACGACTTTGTAATTTTTAAAATGCACATTATTGATTAATAAATTATGATGGTAAAAACTTCGCTATTTGAATCCATAGTTAACAGTTTACTTGAGGCAAAGAAATTGAAAAAGAACGCGGAGGTGACTGAATTAACTGTGCGTTAATCATTAGTATAGACGCCTGAGCTACGTGTAGTCCGGTATCGTTCAAGCTGAGATTCATTTTTTTGGTTTCAGAAAGTAAAAGTTCGAGCAACTTTGCTGCCTCCGTTTCAATAACAAAAAAAACAAAACAGTAATTATAAGTATTTTACAAAAATGGAAAGCAATTATGCACGATCGTTTATTTTGGATTTTGGTATGCAAAAAATTTCTTTACCCTTGTTGAACCAACTAACCTACAATAATATTGATCCGTTCAGCCGATAATCTACTTTGAATCTTCCAAGTTAATTCCAGCCGTAACGAATTTTCCCAAGTTATCCAGAATTAACGCACTGTCTGCTTTTATGATTATATTATTGACACTGACAAATAAAGTTAATTATTTATGTAATTTACTAATTCAAAATGTCAAAAAAATTAAGTAGGTTCGGGCTTGCACTTGTGCCATGATAATATTACACCACAAAGTGTAAGTAAAACTAATTTCAGTTTTACTTTACAAAAATAATGAAGAAAACTTTGAACTGGTCTCCTAGTTCTTGTTCGTACAATTAAATATGGCTAGTGAGCTGTGCAATAGGAAAGAAATGAAATCATAGGAAGGTGCATAATTTTCGTCCGCCCAAGCATTATACATGTTTGTTTATCACACTTTTTCAATCAAATAATGCTTCAGAACTGGGTTACCACAACAACTACTAATATTCTGATCAGCATTGCTTAAATGTGTTGAATTTATATTTTAATAATGTCCTTAGGATATCTATTCAGGATTAAAAAAGTCATAGACTTTTAATATCCCTTTTGGATATTCTTAAAATATCCAGGTGGGATAAAATGTTCAGGGGATGTTTTCCATGGAATTGAGGACGTCCCTTCGAAGAAGCCTGCCGGCTGGGTAATGAAATGTTAATTCGGAGATCTATAAGCGGATGTGTGGCTGTTTTTTGTTTGCGCTAATAATATTGATATTTGTTTTTGCGTTTTGACTTGGCGTTTGCACAGCTCAATTTTATGTAATTCGTTCCAATATTAATCCCGCGCTATATTATTTGTGTTCTATAATCTTAAACAAATTACATAAATGTAAATTTAATATGTATTTAGTGTATATATTTACTTAACTTGCCATTTACCATTTACATTGACAAACCCCTAATATGTGTAGCTGCTTGTAGACCAGATGAGTTCCGTTGTGAGAGTGGAGGTTGTATCGCTCTGAGCAGAATTTGCGATTACATTCCCGACTGTGAGGCGGGGGATGATGAAGCTAATTGCAGTACGTGAGATTTTCAATATTCAAAAAATCTTCACTTCTTTTCCTCTCAACTCTCAACTCTTGTAGAATCTGTACAGACAGAAAAAAACTATTTTTTTAATTTAAAGCAATTAATAAGCAAGTTTCACTTAAGTACCTTTAAAATATTCTGTAAATTCGAATTCTACCATAATATGTTATACATTCTTATCACATTCTAGTTTTTTTTGTATATTTTAATACATTTAAAAAAATACTTCTTGCCATATAAAAACTGCATAATCAGCAAAGTTTTAAAAATGAATTCTAACGGAACCTCAAAATTCAGCAAAGTCCGTCAGAGTCGTATTTTCCCGTTTGCTCCCTGAATTTAAGAAATAAATGTCTCAAGATTCAAAATCCTTCCGGCTTCGGCACTTGAGATTTGATAATGTCATTCGAAATATTGTCGAAATGGTGCACATCTTTATATTATGTATTTTTGATAGGATGGTAAATAAGGAGATTTAAGAAGCGTAGGAGTAGGGCTTAAATTTAAGAACAAAATCTTTTAGCGTTTAAAGCCTTGCAATCGCGGTCCTCTTTATGTCACACTTTTGAGTTTTAAGTGAAGCATATGGGAAGAAGCGGGCCACGGCTCCAGATAGTTCCGGTACGGAATAGTTCGACGAGCAAAGGCTATAGACGTAGAAGTGAACAACTCTTGTGAGAGTTTACAATATGAATGAGTGGATTACTTGAGTGCATGCTAAAGTTGATGAGTAGCTCTCTGTGCCTCTTTTCCACTGTTCTTCTCTGTCGTCGATCTCATTTGTTCACCATTGTCAGTTGTCAGTGTCAAAGGATAAAAAAAAGGATGTGAAGCTCATTTTGATTGTAAGATGCACTTTTCTTCCACTTCTCCAATCATCCAACATCCAACACACTTGAGATCCACGGCGAAAATTCAATTTTTTGAGACTTCTTTCAGTGAGTTGGCATAAGGCTTTGGGCTCTCGTAAATAAGGTATAGCCGCAGACCCTATAATACGTACTGTCATACGGTACGGTGGGTGTTAGGTGAGGGCATTGATAGCTTAGATTCTTAGATAGATGTATCTTATGCTATATTTAGCATTAATACTTTATATAATCTAAATCGTATTACAGTAAAGTTGAAAGTAACAGAAAAAAAAAGAAGTTTTGCAAGGGTAGTGTTACATAAAGGTACTGGTGCGAGTAGTCAGTATAATATAGTAATGATCTTTTTATTATTTTTCTATACTGTAAAGCGTCAAACGTACCACTGGTCTGACGGCTAGATTTTTGCGTATTCAGGCCCTTTCTATATGTACGTAATTTCAGTTTTTTCTCGGTGTGTTATGTTACGTAGGATCCTGCGTAAAAAAATATATCTTTTGATGTCTACTTACAATGTAAGGTAGGTACCTACCTGCCTACCTACCTACATCAAAAATGGATTAAATTTATTGCACTGGTACTCATTCAGCATATAGGCGTGCTTGGGATCTTACAGTTTACTGTCAAGTAGATAAAATCTCGTGATGTTATCACGACTTGATTTTGATTTTTTGTTAAATAAAAGTTTAGGTTCTATTGGTGTATGCGTAAGTGTGAGTGTAGAGCTATAGGGCTGCACCGGATATTTTTATTTTGGAATATTTTTAAATCTTGTTGCTTATGGTGGATGTAGTTTGTACGTAGGTACATGATGTATGGAGAAGTAGGGAAGGAATATATTAATGTTTGCGTTAGTTATGTTATGTAGGTATGTATTTATGTGGGTACTAGAATATTATATTGCAAAATTGCAAAATTTCTTATGAGGCAAGTTTATGAGACGCGGTGCCGAAAGTCATTTCAATTTCAAGTTTTTCAGATTTTTACTTTCTCACTTTTCACTCACTCCTCGCACTGTGGTATCTTTAAAAGATTATAATTTTCGGCTCATTTATTTCATCCATTCATTCTCACACTTTTTTTTTATTTCGTCCGTTATAAATAACATTTTATGGGTTAAGCTTGGGCAGAGCGGAGTCAGGAGTCTGCACAGCCTTTGCATGATTAAACCAATGTCAATGCCAAAGAACGAGTTAAGAAAATCGAAATCGGTGTCATTATCTGTCGTCATAATATATTATGTAGGTAGGCACCTTTTCAATGACGACTCTCAAGAGCCTCTTAGTTTACTCGTATTAAGATTTTATTAACTGTGACGATTTACAAGTATGAAGAATTAAGTGTGGAGAATAAAATGTAAGAAAAAAAGGCAGCAGCTGCAGAATAATTTTTGTTGTATTTTTGGAATCACGTGCAAATAATGCCGTGGAATAGTAGGCATACAGACGGACGGTAAAATATTCATTCTTGATTCTTGTAATTTCCAATTTACAATCGTAAATATGTTGAGGTATAGGCAAATAAAATGGACAGAAAGTAGACCCAACTACTTTACCATATGAACAACCTCTGTAATTTTAATGCAATATAAAAGAGAGCTGTCACTTTGCTACACACGAACTGAAATTAATTAGCCTAGTGAAGCTATTGCAATTTCCAATGCATCACACACCGCACCGGTGTGTTTGCATCGTTATCCCTCGTCGTTATATTGCAATAATTTATCTGTAACTACATTGAGAATGTGCAGAGAGAGTACCAGTTTTTACAAAATTTAGTAAGCATTTGCATATTTTATATTTTACAAAGGACCATAGGAATCCCCATCCATCTTTTCACCAGCTTGATTATTTATTATAATTGTATTATTCTTATGTAGGTAGGTGAACGTAATGTAGGTACGTAGGTAGCTTGTGACTCAAAAGCTGATATATGCACTTGTAAAGAAACTACAGAATGTGATGCCGACGCGTGATTGTATGAATTAGGTTTGATTTGAAAGAATAAAGTTGCAGCTTGTCCGTTTGTCGGCGTCTGCTACTGACACAAACAGAAACATATTATATATATTGGGATATGTACCTTATCTTTCCTTGAGTATGTAATTCGACTTGGATTAAATTTGTAAGACGTTGCAAGTAATTTCGAAAGAATGACGAGTCCGGACATTTATTTCTTTCTCTGCCAACTTTCCATGATTCCGCTGATTTGACTCATCGTGATCGTGAATTCAAAACATCACATTACTCTCATAGCGGTCGGCCGCGGTTGGCATTTGACGGCTGGATTTTGGGTCTTGTGTCGCGACAGAAAAATTTTCTATAATTAATAAATATTCTTATATATGCATGCGTACTAATAATCATATCAAGCGAATTCCATGAAGTTCAAATATATGATTTATACTCACGAATTTTAATTATATATATTATGGTACTTATTATGTACTTTGGAAACTTGCTAATGAAATTTTTACTTGTGAAAATTTGCGAACTCTTGATTCTGTTGGAATTTGATTTTAATTGTATTTTAAAAAAACTAAACTCAAATAATATCAAATGATTAATGTGGTCTCATCTTTTCGATGACTATGAATTTTAAGTAGTGAAGTGTGTGTAGAATATGTAGACGTAGTGTGGTACTTAGGCACATATTAATTAATTATATTGACTAACTATCATTAATGAGAGAATGGATTGGATATTATAATGATTAAACTGTGTGTAGGCGGTGTATGTGGTATGGATGATATAATGTGTGGCGACGGGACTTGTATGTCCATTCTGAATAAGTGCAATGGACATCGAGACTGCTCGGACGGTTCCGATGAGTCAGACTGTAATTGTAAGTTTGAACAAAACATAATAATAATAATTTAACATTTTTACCCATTCATAATTCAATTTTCAAACTCAAACATACTTAATACTGTCTGAGGAGTAGTCTGTAGAAAAGTTAAATTAAATTAGTCGAAATTACCATAAGAACTTTTTAACTAAGTACACTTGAGAAAAAAGACACGCAAAGAAATGAAACAAGTTACTTAAATGTTTTAGCATATTTACATTCAACATTTGACATTATGTCGTGTCAACTTTAAATTATCACAAAATTATTTAGTTAATTAGTACTATTTAGTCACTTTGTAGAATGTACATCTATTAGACTCTATAATGGTGCACTGAACCATGTGATGACTTGCAGCGAAAATAATGTTTTCATTTTTCCATTTCAAATTTTTAAACTTGTCATGTATAGACGTAATTTTTCAATTTCATTTCAACTTGAACTAATCTTATTCGTAACTCGTACATACAGTGTCCTTAAGTAATTGCGGGAAAGAAACATGCATGCTTCTAATTTCAATTCTTACAAATTCAAAATTTCCAATTCAAACTGACGTCTACATTTTTTTGTATTTACATTTGCAATAACACTTGCATTTCGTACATAAAGCACAGAATATTAATACATTCATGCAAATAATTAAAACTAAGGAATGTCGCTTTAAAAAAAAAACAAGCGTATTTGAGGAGACCACGTTTCGGTGTTCTTTTTCTCGCAAACTTGAAAAATAATGTTGAATGCTGGAATTCCCATTCCCTGTGAAAACGTATTTCTCACCCCTTTTCGAAACAAATATAAAATTTTGAGTAATGTTTTTGGTGTAACTGTTACTTGGTGCATAGTAGAAATCTTAAGAAAGAAAAATTTTAATTATGCAATATAATACGAGTAAGTACTGTTAAAATTAAAGGTGATACCAAACTCAAATTATGTTATATTTCAAATAATGCCAACTGTATTTGTATTGGTAAATTAAGGTAAAAAATTGTTAAATATGAAGTTATGAATTTGGCGCCTTCGTACTCTCAGGTTTTCCAAACTGTCGAATGCTTTATTCTACTGTACTTTTGCCTGTGTTGTGTCCACTGTTGTGTTATGCTTTTATTGTTCGCTGTTGTTCGTTGTGACCTGTGGTTGGTTTCCGTTTTCTTCTTTCGTTCAGCTGTCTTTTCGCTCTAATAAATGACTTGTCAGTTATCCGTCATTTAATTATTATTTGCATCTTGTTCTGGGCTGTTCGCCGTTCCATTACCATTTTTGTTATAAGTATTGTGTTTTAGCTTGTGTTTTGTCCTGGTGTTGATGCTTATAAATTATAATGTTTATAGAATTGAAAGAATCCTATTTTACAAAATTCTGCATACTTGCGTAACCATTAACGGTGATTGTATTTTCGTATTTCGTACTCAAAACTGAATATTTAATAGTCTGTCACTAATAATATTGAAATCAGTTTTAATTCATTTTATATAAAATGTAAGCTAACGTGGTGCATCACATGCTTACTCTGTTAAGTAAGCATTAAGCAATATCTAGAATAATCAATGCTCCACACTACCAGCCAGCACTAGCTACCATCCATATATCAGTTACTTGTTATGAACTATGATAATTTGCAAAGGAAGGAACTATTTTATTAATTCATACGGATCATAAATATACTGCTGAACTGATGACTGACCCTGTGCTTACTCTTACTGTATAGTTATACTGTTAACGTACTTCAAAATCTGTATAATAAGACTACAAAAATTTAATGAATTGACTTTTGACATTTTGCAGTAATTCACTCGTGATGGTTTTCCATAGTTAACATTTTATTGAGTAGTGATTCATGACATTTAACGATTTAACACTTTACATTATATACCGTTACAATTACATCTTTTGCTACCTACTTATATATCTCGCTTTAATTCTAACTCACACTCAAATTCTCGATGGAGAAAAAACATGTAATTATTCATCCGGAACTTTATAAATTGGTAAATTACGAAGCGAGCCATTTAATAAGATTATTCTTGGTTGGTGGAACTAATCGTATTTCATTTTTTTTCCTCTTCCTTTTTATTTTCTTCGTATTCATCTATCTGCCTCCGTTTCTGTGTGGGGAACCTCAGCTCAAACTTGTCGACCTGGTTTCTTCCGTTGTGCGGATGCGACGTGTGTTGGAGATCACCTTCGTTGTGATGGACGTCAGGACTGTAGGGATTTATCTGATGAACGAAATTGCTGTAAGAGCTTTACTCTCTTTGATTAAACTTACATATAAGTATATAATGTTTCTAATCGTAAGTACGGAAGTACACAGTATACTGTAAAGCCAAGAGTTCAAGACGCACACAGTAGTTCGTCAGAGTTCGTCGTCATATTATATATATAGAGTTGTTCGAATCGAAGAATTCAGTTTTGTTTTGTTCACTTTGTGTGTATTACAAACAGTGCATTGGATTTTGGATGCTATAGGATCAAATTCCAGAGGATTCTATATAAGTAGAGCTCTAGAGCTCTCTACATTATCACGCTCAGCTTAAAATGGAAAAAGCTATCTGTAGAAAACCAAAGTTTTTCCCAAAGGAAGCATTTACTTTTGGCTTACACGTAATTTGAGATTTATTTGGAGAAACTGGTCCCCATCAATATCAAAGAAGCATTGCCGGATAATTTGTTAATTATTTTCTTTTGTGTGCAGTTGTGGACGCGATTCACGCTCCTGATCCGCATTATTAATATTATTATCGTGATCTCTGGAACTTAACTTACAGCTCAATTAATTAATGCGTACATTCTACTGTGTTTATTTTTCCTTAGTCGCTACTGTTTCTCTCTAGATATTACTTTTATAAATGTACAAACCATAGGAGAGTGGCATAGTAAAACCTCCAAAATAATAAGACATATTATATGTATTTAATGATGTGTGTATGCCAATCTTTCAGCCCGCTGTGCCTCAACCGCATTCCGTTGTTCCGATGGCCAATGTATTGAGGGTGCCTTGAAATGTGATCGAAGACAGGACTGTCGAGATGGCTCTGATGAAGAGAATTGTGGAGGTAATTCATATTATATAATTGAATAACCAAAAATAAAATATTTTTATTTTTATTCTGCCTGTGTAATATATACAATTAAAATTAAAATCATGATTAATTAATTTTAACGCGAATTTTAAATATTCACCTTTCAGGTAGAAAATGCAACCCAGACCAGTATCAGTGTGAAGATGGGTTTTGTATTCCGGACAATTACCGGTGTGACACGTACACGGACTGTGCTGACGGTTCAGATGAAAGGAATTGTGAGTTAAACTTCATCAATTTTCTGTCTTTTACACTTCCGTATCAGTATTTTACCAATTACCAATACCAATCCTCAGCAATGATAATTACAGTTAACTAGGACTCAAGTACACGGTTATAGTGGTTCATTAAATAAATGCGCGACATTCATTTTGTAAAGGCATGACTCATAAAATATATACATACATAGCATTATTAGGTTATGGTTTGGTTTGTAGTCTAGAGCCAGAGATCTAGAGGAGGTTCGTTGAGTTTGAACATCAAAGACCGATTAGGAAAATGGCTCTGCGGCGACAGGGTCATTAAAAATTAAATACATTTTTATTGGATTTAACTATGCAAATTTCTAGAGCCTGCACCAAAACCAGAGTTGTGAGTTAGTTAGTTTTAATTTTACTGCTTAGATAGAATACAAAGTACAAATTGAGAAAATACATTAGGCGTATAATATTATAGTGAAATGGTTAGTGATAGTAAGTTTTAGTTTAACTAGACGACACCTTACAATCACAGTACACGATTGCGATTACCCTTCAACTTCAAATTCAAACCTCAGCTTAATTCAAATATTTACATTCAGAGCTCTATGTTGCTGTATGGGTTTGAGATTATAGGCTAGAGAGGAGAAAGACGGAGAAAAAAAGTGAAAACATGAGATTGGCGTGACGGCGATTACAGGTAAGCACTACTGGGAGCAGCGTGTCTGCATAGTGCTAAGTAATTACGGGTCTCGTCTCTCCTTTGTGTCCTAGCTTAACTGTGTAATGCTCGCTCTGTCAGCAGAGTTTTAGGGTTTTGAATTTTGAACTTGCCGTATAAAACTTTCATAGACAAATAAGAATTAGTGTTTCTTAGCTTTACAATCAGCAGTAGAAATGATGGGTAAAATGTAAAAGCCGTAGTCGTCTTTATATTCTAAAAGGAAAAGGGAAGATTGGGTGGGTGGTACCTGTATGTGTAAATATCAGATTTCGATTTCGATTAGAAAATTACATGGTAACAAAAAACTAGGCACGTGGCGAATTACTTCTTGTGTATCGTTTAAATGCATAAAGAGATATCTAAATTTAATATGGCATATGGACATTAACATAATAATTGCATTAAAATTACTATGAATTTGACATTACTTATAAAAATTTAATTAGTGACCAAAACAGTTGGTAGTAGTGTGAATTGTTTACTACTTTTAGCTACTGTTGACGCGCAATATTTGCTGATAGTAAAGTTTATAAGATATTTTAATATATTACATTATTGGGCTTTTGTAATATTTTAGGCCCAGGTACACCACCGCCTGCACAACCATGTTCCGGAGAAGAGTTTACATGCCAAGCGGGAGGTTGTGTTCCACGAACAGCAGTTTGTAACTCTCGATTTGACTGTGCTGATGGAAGTGATGAGATCAATTGTCCTGGTAAGTGTCTTAATAATGATAATATCTATGGAAACACTTCTATACAAACATGCTTTGTCTTGCAAAATTGTTACACTCTTGTTTTAAAAAAAATCTGTTCAAATGTATTGAGCTTTGTTTTAGTAATCAATTGAAATAAAATGAGGCTTTTAGCTAGTAATAGGCACTTTTTCAATTTCAATTTCAGCACCCACACGCAATACTGTATCCGTGTTCCAATTTCACTTCCAGATTTTTTTCTTCTTCTATTGTATATTTTTTCTGTCAGTATAGTACTATTTATTTTTATTACAGTCAGAATCTAACTACAAGGTATACGTAGGTACCTATTCCAGCTTTACGTTTTTGCATTCAATTCCATTACAATATCAAAAATAGAACTAAAATACGACTCTGTTACTTTGTTACTCCCGTGGCTGTAATCTGTAATTGTTTTCCTTAGTGCAAAAAATTATACACTATGCAGCAATGTTATTGTAACCCACTTCAGTGAAATCAGAAAAATACACACACACAAAATATCCGAGTTGTTTTTGCATCCTTATTTTCTACGTGGTATACTGTATGCTTTGAAAGTCTCTCTTCCGTACAAAAGTAGAAAATGATGAAAAAAAGGGCTGTACTTTAGCTCATAGTCAGAACTACTACTATGAATGTTGACGTTGTTTTGACGTTACTAGTACTGTGCACACGCTGTACAGTATTTTGCCGTTACAGCAGTAGAGGCACCGTTTTTGAGCAAATGTATGGATATCGATCCTCAAATAACTTTGTTTTGATTTTTTTTCTATGGGTGTTTAGTATTGTAGAAAGATATGGAATAAAAAACGCGTAACAATTTCATTCCAAAAGTCATCTATCTACTTGGAGTAAAGATTTAACGTAGAAATGTACAAATTTGTGCATCTTGGCAATCGTCCCAGGCACAAACCTTAGAATCGAGCCCATAAGAAACTCAGTTAAAACTCAAGGATTAGGATTTTGTTTTCCCTTTCCCTAGATTTATGTGTAAAAAATATTCAGCATTTGTTTGTCTTCGTACAAAAGTACTAGAACAAGTGTAACACAAAATTCTGTATAATACACTACTGTACTTATAAGATTGTTGATATAAGACATTGTGGTAGTTCATGCTATGTAGTATAGTGTATAGTGTGAATTGCATGCGCTGTGCACTATTCGTGCCGCAGAATTTACAGTTACATTCGAATTTGATTTTATTGTCATGCAAAAGCCTGGGTGGGTCCTATTTTGGTTAGTCTAGGATTTGAATTTGTGTAAACGAAAACGTCGAAAACTAGATTGTCGCGACAATATTATTTTGTATTCCCGCCCACAACATCATCTATTGGGATAATAATGTTGGAGGCTTGTTTTTTTGGATGATGGGGGTGCGGTGTAGTGCCGGTGTAATATTGCATCCGCTTTCCCGGAAGTTTGTAGAGATTTGAATAACAAAGAATGGGAATGGGAATAAATAGGACGTATGCATGATTGTGACGAGCGGAGGGATGAAATTTGTTAATTATTACTCGGAATTTAGTTGTTCCAAACGGGGAAGATTTTCAAATACTAAATTCGTAGTATCTGAATTGTAGTATTACAAAGTTTACTTTGTTTAAAGTCTCTTTGCATCTTTTGTGTTAATTTTAGTTTGCCGATCGGATCAAATCAGATGCGGGGATGGGACTTGTATTTCTACGTCAAGACGTTGTGATCGAAGAGCTGACTGTTCTGACGGATCTGATGAACACGATTGCCGTAAGACGCTCTGCTGCAACGTGCCGAATTTTGTTTTCATTTAAATTTTTAAATTAAATGTAGCAAAGTCAAAGTTACCTAAATTGTTTTATTACGTAAGGTGGGGTGGTAGATAATTAGCCGGCAGGAATCTGATAACTTGTAATACGCAATTAATATTTTCATTGTTTCAAAATGTATAGCTTCAGAGCCACCACCATTCTCCTGTCTCCCTGGACAATTCACATGCAAAAGCCGTGATCAGTGCGTCCCCAATTCCGGTGTTTGCAATGGTAATGTTGACTGTAATGACTTTTCGGACGAAGAAAATTGTGGTAAGTGTTTGAATTTAAGTTTCTAATGAGCTAATTTAGTATTTAAATTATTTTTATGTCAACAATGAATTCGTAATTTTCGGTTGCATCAATCCCGATGACATTAAGGGTAATAAATGGGAAGTTATAAATACTCACATTATGGTTTTATAGCTGGACCTCCAGGCGGTCTGAACTTGAAGACCTACCCAGCCGACCAGACAATCAAACAAGGTTGGTTTTTGTTTTGGATTTATTTGTTTCTAACTAATCGTGACAAATGATAATTTTAACTTTCCGGATTACGTTTTTTAAAGTTGTGAAAACATGGACAATTGTGTGAAATGCTCAATCATATAGAATTTTATTATAATATTGAAATACATCAAAAGAGCTTATCTCTCATACAAAACTGTTGTCTGTCATATAGATTAGGAATAGAATGCCTAATGAATTCATAGATCATTATTGTGACAGAAAGAACGTAGCAAACATTACCTTTACAACGAGATTGCCTTCGCAACTTAGGGTAATGTTAGGTGAGGCTCATTGGCTTAACCAGCTTTGCATACTTAACGCTCTGTTTTTGGTTTTGATTTTTAAATAGCCGAACTCTATGCTGCCCTGTTGGGCAAGTGATACAGAGTGCATACTATATTGGTTACAAAAATTCAGATAAACTGCGTCATTGGTATTCACGTTTTTTGTTGTAAAGATTTGCATTTTTTAAGGAAGCAGAGCATACTATATTTTTACATTATAAAATATTAAATATTGCCACTAACAAGTCTAATGATACAAGCTACGCATGAACTATAAGATTTTGTTTTCTTACGAAAAGTATGAAAAATATTCTCGACATAATAAGGCATTAAATAGCTTATCTATCTATTTTTATGTGAAATTTTCATTTTTCTTACACAGTGCCTCAGCATAATATATAAATAGAGGGAAAATATTTACTAAGGAAAAAGTTATATAAAAAAGTATAGAGATTAGGACCCATTATTAAAATGTAGTTCAAGCAAATTACTCTTGAAAGGCTCCTTTACTTGAATAACGCGGCGTCACTACAGATGCAAAATGTGCTATCAACATTTTTCCATAAATACAAAACGTGTAAATGAAACTTCCTATGTCAGTTTGGTGTCCATACTTTAAGCTTTGGTAGAGGCTATAGTTATCTCTTAAATCTACAAAAGTTTTAATGCCTACGAATTGTCTCAAGTAAGTATACATATTTTTCGAAATTTTGGAATATTTTCCCTGTTGTCACTTTTTGTATTTTGCGGAAAACGTAGATAATATGTTTTATATCATAAAATATGCCATTGGCACTTACATTTGTAGATTTCACCTTAGATGGTATTTTTATTAATTAGGAAGTATGCCAAATATTGAAGCCGCCTCGAAATTTGTTGTTTAAGCCCCACTCTCCCTACTATATAAGTGTATGTAGTACTGACTAATACTACCAAAAACTAATGAAACGGAGCTCCCTACATTATTTTCCAACTAAATGCACCGGTTACGTAAATCCCACTTTAAGACTCTAGCGAACGTCATAGGAAGAATATTAAAATAAGAGTTACGACTTTAGAATTTGTTTTAAAAAAAGGACTTCGATGCCCTGAGTGGAGTGCAAGTGTTAATTGTTCATAAAAATTCTCATGGAGTGTCTCATTGTAATTTCCTCACTCATATGCTTCTTTCTCCTTTTCTCTTTTTCTGCTTCCCTCTCAAAACTTCAACTGATC
Organism: Dicyrtomina minuta; assembly: GCA_949802685.1. NCBI lineage: Eukaryota > Metazoa > Arthropoda > Collembola > Symphypleona > Dicyrtomidae > Dicyrtomina > Dicyrtomina minuta. The sequence continues at coordinate 46,332,298 of OX461808.1, read as the reverse complement.
ACCAACTAACGAACTACTCACAAAACCAACTGTGACTGTAGTTATCGCGGGTAAGTTGTATGTACTATAATTTAACACCGCTTTGAAGCATGCAAACGTACATATTATTCCTCATGTAGGAATTGTAGTACCGACCCTGGCACCGGTACCAGTAACGGTACGGGTATCTTAAGTCCGGAGAGATTTACCAATTTACTAAAAATTTACCTCTTTCTCTTCCTTCCTCGCCTTATTCACATCTAAAATTACAGCCCATGCCCTGTGATCCTCATATCGTAGACAAGTCACATAGTTGCATGTTGTTACATACACTGAAAATTTGGGGAATGTGAAATTTCGAAAATCTCAAATTCATTTGTAGTCGTAGCAGTAGTCGTCAACGCCAGCCAACTTACCAAACAACCTCATGGCGATAGATTAAAGACTTAAATTTTTATATGCATGTTAATAACGCAGCTCCCCCAAAATGTCTTGTCACTTGATTACTTTCCTATATATGCGCAGTTTGCTACTGTAATTACCCACCAAAACTTTTTTCTTACCTTCTATAATTATAATTTATGATGTTGATAGTATGATACTGTTTTAACTGTTGGTAAAAAAAGGTAAAGCTTTGATTTCCATACATAGGATGGCTCGAGCAGCTTACCCTACCCCCTTCCAGAATTTTACTGTTATATTTTTATATCAAAAAATAAAATTGGACTGTGCTTCTTCTTTATATAGTTTTATACTTTACGTAGTTGGGTCTATGTGCGCCACGTTGGGCAGTATTAAAAAAAAGGTCATGTAATATGTATACGCAGAATGAAACGCTGCGGTGTGAATTTGAATTGTGATTTTGAAATGTAATTTGGGGTGTGTTCGTGAATTTAGGTAACGAGGTAGTGTTCCAATGTCGAGATGAAGGACCACAAAGAGCTCCTGTTCGTTGGTCTCGTGGAAATGGGCTTCCATTGCCACCAGGCTCTCGGAGTTACAATGGAAGACTGGAGATGCCCAGCATTGCTGTAGAACACACCGGAACTTACATTTGTGAAGCCAGTGGCTATCCATCCTCAACACCTGGAGCTCGAGTTTCTGTTTACCTCCGCGTCGATGCTTGTGAGTACTCTTATTTTGATTTCTATATTCTTATTTTGTAGGCATGTCTATTATTGAGATTGATATTTGGAACATTTTTCGGAACTAACTTTGATATTTTCAAATAAAGTCATAAAAGATTTTAAAATATAATAATATTAATATTTCGAGTTGAATTAGTGTAAAAGTAAAGATTGAAAATCAAAACACATTTAACGTACAATAATAATAGTAATAAACATAATTTGAAGCTTCAAAGTAATGTAATGTAAATTAAATAAGTACAACATTTTGTCGTCATTGTGATCTATTACACAAGCTGCTGGGAACTCATTATGGGAATCCTCAGTATTGTCTCACTATGACTTTGGTGTATTTAATAACGAGTGGCAGTCTGGTCTTTTCCCTCAAATTGACCCATTGACCTATGCTACCACTGACATTGGTATAAATTATATTATCCACTTATGATGCCTCTAAATGTTGTAGAGTTGTACTTTTATCACTGTAGTAAATTCCCCAAGTCTTCATTTTTAATTTTGTATTTTTGCGCCCTTCATTATAATCAATAAACGTGTAGTTTACACCCTGTAGTTCATTATGTCCAAATATTATACAAGTTGTATTTTTTTGTAGAATGTAGAATGCAAAATATGGGCATTTAGTCAAGCACAAATTCAAATTATATTGTATGCATTTAGCAGTAGCCTTGTTAAGTTTAGTAGCCTTGCATAATTAATTAGCTAAGTTGATCGCAACTCTATATTTAAGACATAGAAATGCATGGTAAAATGTGCCGTGCTCAAATGGGCGACATTTAGAAAAAAAGAAAGTGGTGATCATAAATAATAAGAGTTTGTAATTCTAATAAACAAATGCAGATGAGCCGCCACCAACAAGACCCTCCACTGCTTGCGGAGTTAATGAAGCTACTTGTGCCAACGGAGACTGCATCCCGAAGAATTTGGTTTGTGATGGTGATACTGACTGTTCCGATGGCTCAGGTATGTTCTATATTTTATTATTTTTTCTCCTTTTTTTCTTTTGCTTTAGTTTTCATCTTTTCATATTAATTATGTATCAATGATTTTTTTTTAAATTTTCATGGTTAGTTAGTATACGTGTTGTATATTGATTTATTCTACCGTTTGATTCTGTAGACGAATTGAGATGCAGGGGACGTGAAGGCTGTGAGCCAAATGAATTCCGTTGTACAAACAAACGTTGTGTTCCAAAAACGTGGCGATGCGATGGTAAGCGTTGAAAAAACATTGTTTGCACAATTTTTAATTTTACAATATTAACAATAAATTACCTTCTAATCGTGAGATGTGCAGGGTTTTAAATGATTGTGATTTTAATTTCATAAAAGGTGATGATGACTGTGGTGACAGTACGGATGAAGCTGGCTGCACAGCCCCACCACCAGGATCCCCTTGTCGCTATAATGAATTCCAGTGCTCTAGTGGAAATCAATGTATACCAAAAGCATTTCACTGCGATAAAGAAATTGACTGTGGCGATCGCTCAGATGAATTTGGATGCTGTAAGAGTTTTAAAATGTTTATTTACTTATCCACGTTTGATAAATTGTAATTATTTATTACAAGATTTGGCTTGTCAGCTTAATATATATATGTTTTTAAATGTACCAGCCGCTCCGGTTATTCAACGACCTCCGTTACCTCTGGTCACCATTGATGTTGGAGATGTGTTTAATATCTCTTGCTCTGCTCTTGGTGTAAGTTCTGTTATGAATTTATAATTAAATACAGAGGAAATCTGGGAAGCTGGAATTTCGTGTCATAAATTAATATTTATCATTAATTTATTTATTATAAAACGTAGATTCCAACTCCCGAAATTGTTTGGCGTCTCAACTGGGGTCATATTCCGGAGAAATGTACAACAACGAGTGCAAATGGCGGTGGGGTTCTCACTTGTCGAAACATTCAAGTTCACGATCAGGGAGCTTACAGTTGTGAGAGTATCAACAGTCTTGGATCAACATTTGCCATTCCTGATTGTATTTTGGTAGTGAAGACTGCTGACGTCCCTTGCGGTGCAGGACATTTTAATGATTTGGCCACTTCCCCAAGAGATTGTATTCCATGCTTCTGTTTTGGTCACACGGACACTTGTGACAGTGCTAACTTGTACATCACAGAGTTGCCACCACCAGAAAACAACTACCGTCTTATCGGCGTCTCACAAGATCTTGGAAGCGGCGAAGTGGAGATTCAAGAAAGAAGATCTTTCCCAACATCTGTTCTAAGACCCGCTGGGCCATCAGGAATTCAAGCTAATTCAGCCAACACTCGTATTGCTGGTTTCCCAACTGATATCATTCCTTACTTTGCTCTCCCACCGAGTTATATGGGTAATTTATTGAGAAGTTATGGTGGAAGCCTTCGGTACACTTTGAGATTTAGAGGTTCTGGGCGTACCATTTCTGCACCTGATGTCATTATTCGCGTACGTTTTCTATTGTTTTGACTAAATCGTATTATGTTTAATTTATTTGTTTATTTATTTATTCCAATATTTGTCGGCGAAATCTTTCTAGAATCAATGTAGCTAATTTGCATACTGTACATGTATATTTATAGGGTAATGGCATAACACTTCTACGATTTGGCGGGGAGAATTGGGCTCCGAATCGAGATCATTCCTTGGCTGTGCGTTATTGGGTTGGAGAATGGTACAAGAAAGCGTATACTGGTCGTCCGGGTCAAAGTGTGGTTGAAGGAGTTGAGCCAGCTAGCCGGGAAGAAATATTGAAAGTCTTGGCGAACGTTGATCATATCCTGATTCGGTAGAGTTATATTCTTAAAAAATATTACTTTATTTTTTAACTTCATGATTTGAATTTCTCTTGTTATTTTTTAAATTATTACCATTATTACTATGAGTATGTGAAAATGATGATAATTACTTTGTCAGAGCCCAATATGACGAAGGATCCTCCCTTGACACGACCGTGTCTGGAATCCGAATGGAGACAGCTGTCACCTCTAACACTGGACTTGGTCAAGCAGTTCACGTTGAAGAGTGTAGATGTCCACCTGGTTACACTGGACTCTCCTGCGAGGTAAAATTTTGAACTGGAAGATATAGGTGTTTGCGTTTGTAAAAGCTTCTCAATGCTAGTCGGCAAGGTTAAAATTTCCATTTGTTTGCATGAAAAATTTATCCTTACCGACTAGCACTTTGGGTTACCCCTGCACCTACCTTAAGAAAATTTATTGTAATCGTTTTCGCAATTTCAGGAATGCGCGCCAGGATATGATAGGCAAAATCAAGGGCAATGGTTGGGAGTTTGTGTAAAACAGGACATACCGTGCCCCGAAGGGTACTTCTCAGAATTTGGCCAGTGTAAAACATGTCCTTGCCCGGGTGGAGACAAGAGGTAAATTCAAATTCAAGAACTATTGACAGTGAATAAGTACAGCAAATAAAAACTGCCACTGTAGTCGGAAATTAATTAATTGTACTCATTATTCTCATTTTAATCGAATTTTAAGGTTTGGAACAAGCTGCTTTAAGGATACCGATGGAAGAATTACCTGCAATTGCGTTCAGGGTCATTCCGGCAGAACTTGTGAGCAATGCTCTCCTGGTTACGAACAAAGTGCTGACTATCCATACGCCTGTAGACCGACTGGTAATTATTAATTAATACCTAATAATATACATATTACTTATATTGTGCTTGCATTGCTTTTACATCTTCTAGTGTTGCTATGAATCTAACTTTTAATTATGATATTAATTCTATAGCTTCAAGATGCGATCTGGACGGTAGTGTTTCACCTAATCCTGATCCTTCCAGTGGACGTTGTGTTTGCAAGGTATGTCATACATTCTGCATGCTTGATTTAAAAAGTCTACAAACTACTTGAGCATAATTGTAATGATCTATACACCTACATGGAAATATACTGATAAATATGCGTTATGTAATCTGTATCATATTTTGTTGCAACTCTTGGATTTACCTCTAACTATCTAAAACCATTTCTGGTATGTCGAGTCAAAGAATCCTGACCAGTGCTATACATTCTTTCAAGTGTAAATATCCAATAAAAATACAAGCTTGTAATGAATTCATATGTATACGTCATTTTAGGATCATGCTACTGGACCACTCTGTACTGAATGTAAGTCGAACGCATTCCACCTGAGCTCTAGAAACCTGTACGGCTGTATTAGCTGCTTCTGTATGGGCATTACAAGTCAATGCGCTAGCTCCAATTGGTACCGTACTCAGGTATGTGTATAATCCAATAAAATAAACATGGATTAACTATCCCAGTACAATAATGTGAAGTGCTGCTCTGAGCCTGTGGACCTTAAATGGAGAGAAAGGGAATTCATCTAATCGAATTATATACTCTGTTTTACTATTTTTATTCTGTTATGATTGTGTATGCAGGAAACGGCAAACTTCGCACAAAGTTCTCAAGGTTTCACTTTGGTTGATGAGTCACAAAGGGATGTGATCCGCGATGGTTTTAAAATCGATCGAGAGTCTATGGAAGTGGGTTTCACGGAGTTTAGTCGGTACCCACCTGAAATCTATTACTGGCAATTACCCTACAATTTCCTCGGTGATAAAGTTACATCTTATGGCGGATATTTGAATTATACTGTCCGCTACATCCCACCACCAGGCGGACAAAACTCTCCAAATAGTGCAGCTGATGTTGAAATTAATGGAAATGATATTCGACTCCTCTACTTCCGTAAAATCCCTGTTCCACCCAACCGGAAGGAGACAATTTCCGTTCCATTACTTGAGCAGTACTGGCAGAGACAGGATGGACAAATGGCAAATAGGGAACATTTACTCATGGCCCTTGCTAATTTGGATGCTCTTCTCATCAAGGCAACCTACACTACCAGCACTAGAGAAGCTCAGTAAGGGTTTTCTGTTTAGTTATGAAAACTTAGATGCATCCATTTAAATAACAAAATAATTTGATAAATTAAGAATTAAAATGCATATATACATTATGCATTATCATGCATAAGCTTTTAGTTAAATTATTTTGCATGTGATTAATAGCATAAGTGACGTAATCCTGGACTACGCCGTGTCTCGGAATACTGGCCAAGATCGCGCTCATGCTGTAGAGCAGTGTGCCTGTCCACAAGGCTATATTGGACTTTCTTGTCAAGAGTGTGCTTTTGGATACACAAGGTCGTTGCGAGGATTGTATTTGGGGCTGTGTGAGCCATGCTCTTGTAATGATCATTCGGACGAGTGCGATCCTAGATCTGGAGTTTGCAAGGTACTATACAGTTAATTTCTTCTCTTTTACAAAAAGCTCGAATTGTAAAAATCTTTTGAAATCAGCAGATCATTTTTATGGTATGTTTTATGCATTTGTTGTTTGTGAAAATGATTATTGTAATATAAAACATCATTTTGGCGGGAATTCCGTAGAACTGTCGTGGACACACTACTGGAGATTTCTGCGAACAATGTGAAGATGGTTACAGTGGCGATCCACGAACTGGACAGTGTACTCCTGAAGATACTGAAAACGTGCGGCATTGCTCATGTGATGGTCGAGGTTCATCAAGACCAGACTGTCCTGATGGTCGAAACTGTATTTGTAAGGGAAATGTTGAAGGTGGAAATTGTAACATGTGTCGGCAAGGAACATTTGCTCTCCAGGAAACAAATCCGCAGGGATGTCTTCAGTGCTATTGTTCTAGACTTACAAACGAATGCTCTTCAGCCAACTTATACCGACTTACCATTGACACGCAGCTCTTTTCTGGACCCCATGGCTTCACCTTAACGAACAAGTATATAATGTCGTTCGCATTTAATTTACGCATTAAACAACATTATTTATATATAGTTGAAATACACATTACTAAATCATAAATAACAAATAATTACCTGGGGTGCTTTTTCGATTTTATTGTGTGCTTTAGTTTAAGAACTACAACATTCACAGAGATAACAGTTGACACCTCCACTGAGGAGCTTTCGTATCGGTATCCAAGCTCAGCGCGATCTGAACGCTTGTTCTGGTCTCTACCCTCCAAATTCACGGGCAACAGAGTAAGAAATAATATTAATATTATTTTTAATGAACAATCCAACTAAATTGGTTCCGTGCCAGTGGAATGACCTCTGTTATGGCTATCTTTGCTATCGTTTTATAAATGTGTCTGTCCTTTAGATTGCATCGTATGGCGGTAAATTGAGAGCTACTAGAAGGTATTACACACGTCCTAGTCAAGGCTTCCGAAATGAAGTTGATATAGGCCCATCCCGAGCTGGGGAAGATATCGATGTGATTTTGGTAGGAAACAATGGTGTGTCGCTATTCTGGATCTTGTATGGATCTTTACTCAATGGACAAGAAGTTGTAAGTTAACTAGCATACACTAAAATTATTTTACTTAAAGAAATCTGTATCTAAGTTGAAAAAAAGTAAGCTATGTACATAGAAGCATACAATTATTGAAAACAAATTGTTTGGTTTTGTTTTAGGGATTAGAAGTAGCTCTTAAGGAAACTGCTGGTTGGCGACACATTGAAGGATCTTCTAATCCTGCAAGTCGAGAAGATTTGCTGGGAGTTTTATCAGATCTTCAAGCTATCTTAATTCGTGCATCTTTCACTGATGATATGGAGGCTACTCATATTAAGAATGTATCGCTTGATGATGCTGTTCGACAATACACGCCTTTTGGAGTTGTCGTCGAAGTTGAAGAATGTCGCTGTCCAAACGGATACGAAGGATTATCCTGTGAGGTATTCAACGATTTCCATGTTGGACATTCTAAAAAAAATAATTTTATGCAGAGAAATTGTACTCAAAACTTCTAGTATGTAATTTAATCACGATACTTAAATAGAGCTGCAGTGCTGGCTACTACCGTGACCCGAATGATAGATCTCGCGGAGTTCCTGGCGGTGGATGTCGAGTCTGCCCATGTGGGGAAAATTCGGAAAGCTGCCGTTTCGAGTCTGGAAGACCAGTTTGCATGTGCCGACCAGGTTTCAGTGGACCTAACTGTGACGTTCGAGGTATGTTCGGATGAAATTTTAATTTGCTTTGCATTTTCTAGAAGCTTTGATTTTGATCCTGCTGAGTTCATGTAGACCATACAATCATTATTTCTTAAATTTTTAGTCAATATCTCATGCCTGGAATACTTTAGCATGATTAGTTGAAACAAGTAGATAAATGATTTCAGCATCATTATTTTTGCCTAACAAATAATTTTAGATTACTTACCTATAGATCAAATGACATGAAATTAATTTTGGAATGCATTTTGATTTTAATTATTGACAAACAATTTTTGCTACGCATGGCATTTGAAATTTCACTACATCCTCTTCCTGCTGCCCGCCTTTTGAAACTTGCTTGCATGACTGACCCTGACGTAAGTAGATCGCGTCGTAGTTGAACTTTACCCGGTGAAGGTTAACAGTTACTCCATCGTACGACTTGAAGAGTTCCGCTGTAGTTATGAAAGCCGCCTTCCTCTCAAGATTGAATTTCACACTAGCCCTGACTGGAATTGGCTCCAGAGAAATCTACCTAATTTTGCTTCTTATTTCACAAAAGACATTGCCAATGTCACCTACGATTTTGGCACGAAGTATTCTTGGAATAATGTTCTTGTAGCACATATCCCTATTTTACCTCAGCTCAACCGGGTCATTTGTCGCATCTCCAATGAGGACAATGAGACTGTGGCTGAGGTCTTCTCAAATATTTTTCAAGGTTGGATGTAAAATCAAAATCTCACCTGTGTTTGTCAATCTGTTTTTTCATATACTCCCGCCATATTTATCATAATAATGTATTATTATTTCAGAAATATTCTTACACAATCAGTTGTAAGCTATTCATTCTTATTATTCGACCAAAAAACTGCTTCTTTTTTATCCTATTTTTAATTCAACAATTTCAGCTTCATAATAATATTATTTTTTTTATTGTAGATTTAACTATGCCTTAGCATTTAACATTGAACAGTTACATAAAGTAAAGTTGTTCAATTTAAACAAAACTTTGCTTGGTATTGGAATGAAACTAGAAACATTTAATATTACAAAAATATAATTAAAAGACCATTGCCTTGTAATTCTTGCATCTTGATTGTATTTAAATATCTCAAATATTTCTGTAATACTTTGCAAGCTTACAGTAGCTTACAGTTTTTGTTACTAAATGCACATACCTACCTTAAATTGACCTGCTTACTACAAACTAACTTTTAAAGTAGAGACGTAAACGAACAACTTTACTAATATTTTGTGCCATGGCTTTTCAGCTGGTGGTTCCATCTTACCAGGGACTCCATCTCCTGGACCACAAATCCAAGTATCGATCTCGGAACCTGTAATTCAAGTGGTTCAAGTTGGTAGCTCGGTCACATTCCGCTGTAGCGGCAGATCACTCAGTGGAACTCAAGTAATTTAAAAAAGAATTAATATAAATAAAATAAACTTATGTATACGTAATACTGAGTTAAAAAATCGATTGCCTTATTAATTTATGAAACAATTAACTGCAGTTACGTGTGAACTGGAGTAAGGAAAATGGTGCGATTCCATCAGGACGAGCAAGAGATGATGGTCAAGGTCTTCTTGTCATCACGGAAGTAAAACCTTCCGATTCTGGTACTTACCTCTGCAGTGTCACGGATGGCTACAGCACGAATATTGAGCGAGCTATTTTGACTGTGTCAGGTGGTGGTCCACCAGGAAATGTACCTAGCAAACCAGAAGTGTTCATCAACCCACGCTACTTAACTGTTCAACAAGGAGAGTTTGTTGAATTTAATTGTACTGCTACGGGCTACCCTACCCCGTCCATCACATGGACTGGCGGCAGAACTGGGAATCTGCCTTCTCACGTTCGAGTTGAAAATGGTGTTTTGAGAATTCCTTCCGTTCGAAAATCTGATGAAGCTGAATATTTCTGTCAAGCCAATAATCTCGCGGGTATGAATAGTCAACGAACAATCCTATATGTAGATGGTGATGACTCGCCAGCCCCGATTATTCCACCCGATTCCGGATTTGGTTTTGTTACGACCGTCACACCACCAGAATATGAAGCAAGACCTGGAGAGACTGTCCGTTTTAGATGTGATAGCTCTGAAGCGGATTCTCGTGTACAGTGGACTAAATTATCTGGAGTCCTTCCAGCCTCGGCAAGTCAATCTCCAGACGGAATCTTAAATCTTTACGCAGTACGAGATTCTGATAGTGGTATTTACCTCTGCACCGCCACGTCAACATCCTCTGGGCAAACTGCTCAGTCACAATCCCGTCTCACCGTCTCATACATTGGCTCCCCACCAACAGCCCGGATTGAGCCAGAGAGACAAACTGTAGCTCAAGGAACTCAGATTGAGATACGTTGCATTGCTTCAGGAAGTCCATCACCAACTGTTGAATGGACGAAAGTTGGAAGTTCACTCCCATCCTCCATTCAAACGACGAATGAAGTCTTGAGAATCCCTTCGTCTCAAGTAAGTGACCGTGGAGTGTACGTTTGCACGGTAGAGAATTCTGCTGGAAAGAGTCTTGCCTCCGCCATTGTTGAAGTGGATCGTCGAGAGCCTCCTCAAATTGAAATGTATCCAAGTGCTAGACAAACCGTTGTTCAGGACGGAAGTGCACTCTTCCAGTGTCGTGTTGTAGCTGGTATCCCATCCCCGCGAATCACATGGGCCCGCTCAAATGGCCAGAGAATCCCGTCCAATGTTGAAGAGATCCAGGGAGGTGTTCTTCGATTCAACAGAGTTTCCGGAGACGAGAAAGGTCAATACATTTGTACAGCAGAGAGTGTTGCCGGAACGACAACAGCAATCGCAACACTGGAAATTCAGACACCGCCAAAGGTCACAATTACACCGGGAACACCTCACAGGGTTAGATCCGGGGACAGAGTCCGATTGGAGTGTAGAGCAGAAGGAGACCCATTGCCAACTGTCAATTGGAAACGACTTCAACCCGGTCAGCTGGAATCATTTAATTTACAGCCAACTCAGCCATTTGGAACTCCCCAAACTGCCATGTATGAAATTACACGTGTCACCAAAGGCGATGAAGGGTCATACAGCTGTGTTGCTCAGAATGAGGCTGGATTAGATGAGGGAAGGTTCCAACTTTTAGTTGATGATCTTTCAGAAGATTCTGGTGTTCCTGGAATTCCGGACTACGATAGTCAAATACGACCAACACATCAATCTCCTCATGAGGAAGTTTACTATTTCCCCGTTGGAGGTCGAGCAGAATTGCGGTGCATTCAACGTAATTAACAAATACATTTTAATTCCTTGCCGTTTTTTGTATACTTATTATTAATTTACTTATTATTAGGGAACGCTGGCTTGTGCGCATAATTTTTGATAAATTTTCCGTCATGATTCTTCGAAGATAAAATTTTAGTTAATGAGGTTTGTTATACTTTTATTATTTTTTAAATTATGCAGCTTACGAAGGAGGAATCTTTGACCAACTGTATTTGGACTGGGAGCGTGCAGATAAGGGAGCTATGCCCAGTTCTTATGAGACAAGAGATGGAATTTTATACATTAATGATGTGAAGCCTCAAGATGGCGGAAGATATCACTGCACTGGAACGAATCGACAGGGACAAAATGTTCTCACCGTAGACGCTAGACTTGAAGTAGTTGGAAGTAAGTGAAATCAATTTAAACTAAATTTGTGAGTTAAGTATTTCTACTAAATTTTGTTTACACTTGAAATTGATGATTACAATGAAAGATTATTGATTAGTTTTGTTTTAGAATTTTAAAACATATTTTCTATATAAAAATTTGAAATGTTGGAAATAAGAGGAGAGTATGTGAGTTTGCAAAATTTTGCTAAATAATGAAATAATTATCGCTGCTTCATTTGGAGAAGGTGTTGTATCATGTCTGAGTCGTAAGCCAGGTCATTCAATTTCTTGACTCATACTGTTGTTTCCTCTAGTTTGTATTGTAATTGTGGTAGCCGAGCTTATTGTTGTGTAGTTTTGAAGTTTTGAATGCGATTGGTTCAGCTTTTAATCAATCGAAAATTTATTTCAGCACAAGAGAATTTATTTGCGTTTGTAAAATTAGAGTTGAAAGTATTATTTTCATATCAAAATAATAGTTATTGGGTGTTTTACTTTCAGTGTGCCATTGATGTTTAATTTTTATATGATTCGTGACACTATGTTGATTTTTATTTTTTTTTCTGTAATAGGCAGTTGTGTTTGATCGTTGGTGTTAAATGGTGTGAGCACATCTGTAGAATGTGGAAGTTTTTAAATGAAGTATTAATCTTTTTTTTCCTCTTCTCTATACAGTATCTCCTCCAAGGATAAAATTAGAACCTGTTCGTCAAACGGTTCGACGAGGTGACCAGGTCAATATTGACTGCTTGGCCAGTGGAGAGCAACCCATAACCATTCAATGGTCCAAAGTTGATCGTCAACCATTCCCCAATTCTGTTATCGTCAATGGGCCACGACTGACCGTAAAAATGATTAACAGATTACCTATAGTCACTTGATTTTGATATTCAACATGATATATGACGAGTTTGTTGCCCATAATACAAACAAATTACTAATATTCGAATGTAATGTGATACATTAGTTCCGTGGTATTGAGGTCTCGGATGCTGGTCGATATGCTTGCCAAGCTTCCAACGCTGGTGGAACGGCAGAAGCTGTTGCGGAAGTAATCGTAAATCCTGGAGCTGGACCATCAGTTTTGAGACCAACCAGACGAGAACAGACTGCATACGTAGGAACATCCGCTGAACTACTTTGTCTCACACGTGGTCAACGTACTACTTGGAGAAAGGAAAACGGTCCTCTTCCATTTACAGCAATCTCTCTTGGCAATATATTGAAATTCGTAAGCTTACAAATGTCTGACACGGGACGGTACATTTGTGAGACAGATGAAGGTTCTGAGATTGTTGACTTGACGGTTGAAGGTGAGATGCTTCATAGAGCTAACAGTACCCGTAGTGATTACAATAATTATATATAAAATAAAATCTTATTTTTAAAGTAAGCTTTAATCTTTAAAAACTCAAAGTTGTATTCAAATTAATTGTAAGACATTTTACGCTTTTTTAATGAGAATATATATAATTAGAAATATCTACATAATAGCAATAGCATTATTGTAAGATATTGTCGTGTGAAGTCGTGCCATATAATATGCCAGTAACAATATTAATTCCAGTCACAACCATTTTTTTGTGAATAATTAATTAGTTTATCAACCGACCTTACTATGTTTTTGATTAATTTTGATTAACAACAATAGTTATGTGTTTTTAAATAGCAACTTTAATATTTTGAAACAGCCCGCGTGGGTTTACTTTGACTTTTTACAAAATAAAAACCTCATTCCTACCTCTTGGTTATTATATTTAGTAATTTTAGGTTTTTGGTGGTGGTTATTTTTTTTGCTGAAATTATTTAATTTTTACCTGTACTTCATTTCCTCATAGTGTATTTAATAATGTGTATATTTTCAAAAATTATTATTTTCATTTTTTTCAAAATTTTCCTTACAAATTCCTAATTAATCTAATAATTCTTAAAATAATATTATTTCTGCTCGCTAATAAATTTTTTTTGCTGCTGCAAATTACATCAGTATTAAATTTTGTTCAACTTATTATATTATCTAGTCACTAGTTTTTAGTTTCGTTTTGGTTCATGTTTTATAGATTTTAGCTCGATAGACTTTTTCAGCATTTTATTTCTGCTGTGATTAGTGAATTTAGCCTAGCATTTTTAGTGTACTTTTTATTTGTAGCATTTGTTTTTTTTTGTTTTTGTTTGTTGTGAATTTACAATTACAAACTGCTATTTTATAGAATTAATTGCAAATGCTATGTAGGGTTACAAGATAAATATTTATTATGACTTCCATGATCTGCAAAAACAAATGTATCTTTTTAAAATTTCATAATGTAAGTAATTTGTGTTTTCAGTATTTATATTTTTTTTATTTGAATTCGAAAAACAACAGTAGTTTATATTTATTTGGCAGAGTGAAACTTAGTTATTTGAAATTGACGTTGTGTAGACATACTGTGCATGTAAATATAATGGAATGTGTGTAGCTCCGCCAAGCCCACAGGGTCAAGATGGATGCAAGCTTGACGAGTTTAAATGTCAAAATAAGAAACAGTGTATTCCCCAAGATCAGTATTGTGATGGGGAAGTGGACTGTATAGATGCCTCGGATGAGTCTGGCTGTTCACGTGATCCTAATGCTCCAAGACAGTTACGAATTCGACATGTTAGGGGTAACCAATAACTCTGCCTGAATCAGGAGAAAATCTTTTCATAAATCCCAACTTGAAATATCCATTGAATTTTAATCCTACCTAAAATATTTACTTTTTATGGTTGTTTAACAAAATAATTTAAAACTTAAAATTCAAGTTGACTAAAATCTGAAATTAAGAAACTGCAAAATTGATTTAATTTTACTACTAGTTTCATACTTATATATTCCACTTTGGTAGTTTATTATGTAAAGATTTTCTCCAACCTTTTAATAATGTTTTTAATTTTTGTTAACTTAATTTCTTACCTCCTGTCTGTGTACATTTTCTCTACGCTTTTGTGTTCTGCTGTGGGCCTACTAAATGGTTGTTTTGTTTGCAATTAATCTTTGACTTTCCATGTACTTTTGAAACTTGCATGCTTGTATGTTGTTGCGTACTGTAACTGTAAATAGTAAATATGTAATGTACATTTAAATTTTATTTTGCTCATTATTTAAATTCATTTAATTTCGAATATAATTTTTATTGTTTTATAGGATTTTCCTTTTAAAAAAATATTTAATAACTCACGCGATAATAAACCAGAAAAATCTAATTCCTACATATAATTACATATATGTCGTATCTTTTACTGATATTGAGAAATATGATTGTGTTGTGTATGTCTGTATTTCTATACTTAAAAATTTGAAAATCATTATATAGAAATATTATACTTACGTTTGTGTTACTTCAGACGACTATTTTTTAGGTTTTATATAATATTTAAGGAAGTAGGTGTAAGTTTGTATGTGTATGTTTTACAAAAATAATAATTGAAAACAAAGTTACAATATTTCGTGGATATTTTCCGTCCAGGCGTTGAAACTATCGCAGTTAGGATCACACCTAATCGTGATTTGTACCGAGTTGGCGAGGACGTTGAAGTACGATGCGATGTGACGGGTGATATCCCAGCGCAAGTCAGATGGACTAAAGTTGTAGGCGACATGGGACGGAATATACAAACAATTGGAAATGTTCTTCGGGTATCCGATGTCCAGCCTGAGAATGGTGGTGTATATCGATGCTCGGTCCAAACGAGGGGTGGCAATTTCGAAGAAGATTATGCTTTGACAATTCAAGGTTCGTTATAGTTTTTTTTTAACATGAAAAAATATTTCATGCTAATTTTAATAAATTACATGCATTATTTTTTTTCTAATTGTAACTTTGTAACTGTAGCCAATCCTGACCGATTTCAAAACTCTGCGCCGATTGAGACCAAGATGGCCCCATTTGGATCCACAGTGATGATGGATTGTCAGACAGATTTAGACTCCCCCGTGGAGTACACATGGCATAAGCAAGGAGGTCTAATAACGTCGGCGGCTGGCACACAGGGTCCAACTTTGAACATTCCCGACGTGAGCCCTGACGATGCGGGCACCTACATTTGCTCTGCTTCAAATCCTGTCACATCCATGGACATTCCAACTGTTTTGGTGGTTACTGGAGTCGTGCCCTATTTTTCACAGGCTCCACAATCTTACATGGCTCTACCTACTCTCCCAGATGCTTACCTCACTTTCGATATCGAAATATCATTCAAACCGGAAGACAAGAGTGGTAAAAATAGCTATGGTTGAAGGAAATATCCTGAAAGTATTTGCATGTTAAATTTTCTTTTGCATTAGTAAATTCATGCGTATTCCTGTTTATTTTCAGGATTGATCTTGTACAATGGTCAACAACGGGACGGAGGTGGTGATTTTATATCTTTCGGTCTTTCCAATGGAGTCCCAGAGTTCCGCTTTGACGTTGGCTCCGGCCCAGCAGTCATTCGAGGCGGTAATCCCATCAGTATTGGTCATTGGCACACTGTTAAACTGAGTCGAGATCGGACAGAAGGCACCATGATCGTGGACAACGAGGAGCCCTACTTTGGCAGCATTAAGGGCAATTTCCAAGGACTTAATCTTATCGAACCGTTGTATGTGGGAGGTGTACCGAATTTCAGTTCCATCCATCGTCTGTCCGGACAAAATCGAGGCTTCACAGGATGCATCAGTGAGCTGATCATCGGAGGAAAGAAACAACAACTTTTGCGAGACTCCCAAACTAGCCGAGGCGTGTCCACATGTGACACGTGCTCCACTAATACATGCAAAAATAGTGGAGTTTGCCAAGAAGGTCTTACAAGTCGAGGCCATACGTGCATCTGCCCGCCAGGTTACTCTGGAGATGAATGTGAAACACCCGGACAAGCTTGCTACCCAAGTGCTTGCGGGATTGGGAAATGCGTGAATGTTCCTGGAGGATTTGATTGCTACTGTCCATTTGGAAAGACTGGAGTTCGATGCGAGAGAGATGTCCTCATAGTTGAGCCTTCCTTCCAGGGTGACTCCTTTCTCGCCTATCCAACACCCAAGGCACTCAAGTCTCTCAAAATGGCAATGAAAATTAAACCAGAGACAGATGCGGACGGCCTTTTGATGTACTGCTCACAGACTGAGGAGGGAAATGGGGACTACACATCTCTCGCTATCAAAGACAAACACATTGAGTTCCAGTACGATACCGGAAGTGGTCCAGCTGTCATTCGTAGCAAGAGACAAATCAGAGCAGGGGAGTGGTTAGAAATTTCATTTGAGAGGAATCTTCAGGATGGAGAACTTCTCATTGAAGGGGATGAAATTAGACGCGGGAAATCTCCTGGAACAACCAGAGGACTTAATTTGAAAACTCCGCTGTATTTAGGCGGATTTGATCGACAGAGAGTCCAACTCAATTCTAATTTGAGAATCATGAAGGGATTCACTGGATGTGTTTCTGAAGTAAGTTAGGATTTTGTTCAAACAAGAGTTATTTATGAAAAATTTCAGAATTTTTTCATTCGTGAAAAATTTTTAATTGTTTTTCAGTAATTAAATAATAAAAAAAATTAAAATATCACTTATATTTATTTGCAATCTCGCTTTTCTATATTTACACTTAGCTCGCTGTATCTGGTATGGAGCTGGATTTGGTCAATTCCGTCCTTGAAGGAGCCAATGTTGAGAATTGTGGGGGTGGAGCCGTTCAGGATTGTGAAGGAACAAATCCATGTCTGAACAATGGAAAGTGTAGAAGTAACTCTACACATGAGTACTTCTGTGAGTGTCCTTATAGTTTTAGTGGCCGACATTGTGAAATTCGTGACACCTGCGCGAGTAAGCCCTGTCTCAATGGCGGAGTTTGTCACGTGATGGATATTACCTACAAATGTGCCTGTCTGCAGGGATTCCATGGCAAGAACTGCCAAGAAAGTAAGCGTCACAATTAATGTCTAGTCATGATTTGAGTTTCTATATTTCTTTTTCTATGAGACAAATTGTCAAATTCTGCTGTACCTTGTTAATTGGGAAATGTATTAAAATATTTATTTAACAATATTTTGTATTTACAGAACTAGACTTCACAGAATCAGTGGCATTCCGTGGGGAAGGTTACTTAGAATTAAATCAGACACTCATGCCTCATACAAATGAAGATGAAATCATTACACTGGAGTTGTCTACTTCCACGGCTCATGGCCTTATTCTGTGGCATGGGCAACCACCCTCTGAAGTGGATCCGGATGACTTCATGTCCATTGGGTTGAATGAAGGTCGTGTTGAATTTAGGTGGGACTTGGGAGGGGGAGAGGGAAGGGTTGAGTCGCAGACGACAATCAATGATGGGAAGAAACACACGGTAATTTTTTGTTACAGATATACATGCCCAGTTCTAAGGAGTTTTCAAATCTGAAATAAATATGCAATTTCATTACTTTTGCCTTAACAATTTTAATACTAATCATTGCAATTTAAATTTATTTGACTACGATTTAGACCAGGAATAAGATAAGAATTTGATTGATTATTTCAGATTGTGATTAAGAGACAAGGTGCTGATGGTAGCATAGAAGTAGATGGCGGCTTCCCTGAATTTGCCACTAGTCATGGCTTAACTCAAACCTTAAACACCCGAGGGAATATCTTCCTTGGTGGCTTGCCCAATCCTATCAAGATGACCCATGGGAAGTACAGTGATGGCTTTATCGGCTGTATCCACTCCATGGCTTTCCAAACATCAGAAGCAATCAATCTGAACGAGAGTACTGTGAATGCTGTCAACGTTGGACCTTGTTCGACGTATGTATTTTTAATGAGCAATTAATATATTCAGTAGCATACTAGAATCTAAAATTTAATTTATTTTCTTAATAACGTTAGAAAATAATAATTTTACTAACTAATTTTACGAGTGTAATTAAATCACCTGCAAAATCGTGTCTTCGTGTGTGAGCTTCCGGTTTCTGATTTTAACTTTTTTCACTGTTCATGCTGCGCACTTCTTCAGTAACTGGTGGCAAGCACTAGTTTCGGATGATGATGAGCCCGATGGTAGCTCGCACACTACTGCTGCCTCTGTCTCAACTTATTTTCTTCTTTCTTACGTTTGCCACTCCACACTCCAATATTTTTTCTCCTAATAAGTCTCTGTGTGGGTGTGGACTGTGACTGTGTCTCAGTATATGCGTTCATTGTGTCGTCTATAACTATAACTCTGTGTACTATATATGTATTCTCATATATTTTCATTAAGTCTGAACGGACCAACACAAATGTTTACATTTTTCATACATTCCTTTCGTACGTAACAATAACAAACTTAAATGACATTGACATTTTTAAGAGATTCTCCTTCCATACTCACACATTTTTTAATACTCGACACAACCAAAGTAGCGGGAATTTGAGACGCAGCTCATTTTTATATCTCCTCTATTATGAATTACTCTAACTGTGCTTTTCCAGGTACTTTCTTCTCTTCTAACTTCTAAATGTCGAATCTGCCTTCCTATGTTTTTTTCTACCTTTATTAATTTCTGTAATTTTGATAAATTCCCTTACGCAGTAAATTTCATTAGTGCTTTGAGCTAAAGTTGTTGTTGACTTGAGTATAATTTGATTACATATTGTTTTTTAAGTTCGCTTAATTTATACGGAAATGTCCCGTAAATTTTTTTTACACTCATATTTTCAAGTTAACATTATTTAATATGGAGTTCACGTCTCATGTATACTTAAATATGTAATAATTGTACTTCATTCTCCGCTATATAGAAACGGACATCATCGAGGAAATGGAAATGGTCATAGGAATGGTCACCATGGGAATGGAAGTGGCCACGGACATGGACATCATAATGGAAATGGTCACCATCATAATGGCGCCAATGGCCATCATAGAAATGGACATCACAACGGCGCCTCACCTACTCATTCTGAGCATGAATATGAGGATGTTATTGTGTGATCCTAATTTTAAATATATTAATGAATAACTATATAACAATTATATATTACAACAAAAATATAAATAATGTTGAACTTTTTCTTCTACGAATGAGATATGTATTATCAAATCAAGTATATATATAGTAAATTCTAGTAGCAAATATTTACATAATAAAATCTATAATGTAAAAAGATTTATTATGTAAATTATATACATGCGATATGCTACATAATATAATTTTTCTGTATTCTGTACGTGTTGTAATAATTATATATGTGTAGGTATGTGTGCTCGTACATATTATAAAAATAAGAATGTATAGCTTTCGCACAATAACGAAGAAAACAGTGAAGATGTCATATATTATGTCATGTCAGAAACTTTTGAATTTTGAACCCTAGAAAAAATTTCTTGTAATCTAATATATTTTACCGTTGAAATATTACAAGCACAAGATTTTTTACCTTTTTAATTATAACACACACCATTCTATAAAAATTATGCCTGAATCTGACAATGAGGGATTATTTAATTATGGTCATCACAATAATTGCAATTTTTCCACACACAAAATATATTGATGATCTATAATATATTATAAAGGAAAATTATAGTACTGTATTATTGCATTTTGTTATAATTGCATAAAATAATAATTATTGTAATCATACGCGAAATAGATATATACCTATATAATAATTGTATATTATGACACTCAAACTCACGAAATAATTTTTAAACAATTCTCAACTTTCTTGAAGAGCTTTAACTTTAACTTACTGAAAAAAAAATAATTATAGTTAAAAAAGTAAGATTGTATGTTTAATATGTCATGGATATAATGAGATAGTTATATATATAGACAGATGTAAAACATGTAACAGTGAATTTGTGCCAAGAATAAATTAAACTAAATGTATACAAAATAAACCTTGTAGTATATATGGATATAGAGGGAAAGAGGTAATAATATAGTATCAGTTTTTGAAACATATAAAATCTTTATTATTATTGATATTTACACAGTATCGAACTGTACTGAACTTATGAATATCGTATATATTTGTCCAAAATGTTAATCTTTAAGTACCTGTGTTGATCACAATGCTTTTATGTCAAGACATTAATCAAACAAAAAAAATGAAAGAAACCATCAAAAATAGTCCAGTTCTTTGTGTAGTAAAATTATTTTCTCTCACATTTTTGTCGAGTATCTCTAATACCATTATACCGTTTTGGTTCATTTATGTATACTAAATAAATAATGCTCATGCCCATCATCAGTTTGATTGAGATTTTAATTTTTTTTAAAATAATCTAAAATAATTTATCTTCATTTTATAAACAATGGATTATGAGCTTATGTCAAAAAAATTAAACAATAAATAAATAAAGGAATAAGAGAGTAAAAAATTAATTCATCTTTTTGAGTTTATACATGAATTAAAAAAGTGTGCCAAAAATTCAATCAAATTACACAGTTTAATGAACTGGTAATTTTGAATCATGGACTTAACTTTGGTAAAAATAAAGCTTTAACAGTTGTGTATTTTGATATAGTTTGTTGTTATTGTGATGATGATGCTGACATTAGAAAAGAATTGTAAATACAAAACAGGTAGTCTCTTGGAAATTCAAGTAGTGTATATTAGTATGCTATTATAATAAATAGTTCTAAATTAGTAAACTAGTACTAACTATAAATAGTACGTACATAATACTATGCTGTAGAGATGCTTTGAAATCTGACAATGTAATTATTAGAAAAATTAATCATACTACAAAAATAACTCATGTTTAACTACTATTGCTTAGTAATGTAGTACTTAGTTACTGATATTATGTAATCATATATTAACCCTAATAACTGTGTAGTTGGCAGTGTAGTCCCGACCGTAACCGTAGTAGTGTTCTACTTTCTACTGCTGTAGAATACAGAATGCAATAGCTAAATAAGCTACTTAGAAACCATTAGAAACGTAGACTAGTGTAAATTAATTGTAATCTAGATCTAGTATATAATATTTACATGATAATTTCTAATCGCCTCAGAGTTATGAACTAATATCTGTATTGCTGGAGTGACAATAAGCCTACTGTTGGACAAATAAACCGTATTTTGATCCATTCTAATCTATACTAAATAATATATAAAAAAACTATAAATATTTGTAATAATAATATGATTAATAATAATTAATTAATTATGTAAATTACTAAAATAATAATTAATTCAATTACAAATGCAACCATCCAAAATATCCTGTGTCAGTATATGTATCAGGTCAGTGAGACTTTCACTAAAGAAATGACTTCATTGGAACTTTGACGTGTGAACAATATTATAAACATACAACAATAACAAACTCAACAAAAAACAATAGAAAGTGTGTGTAAGATAATAACTGCTCAAGTTTTAATTAACTTGACATTTGACTCTCATATATGATACTTTTCACTGGGATTTGTATATAAAAAAATATATAACATATTGTGGATATTAATTAGGCACAATTTCCATATTATAAACATATATTATATAATATGTGTCAAGTATTTAATAATGTCGCAAATTTGGGATGCACAAAACAAAATACCTATTTAAAATGTACGAGTACACACTAGTTCTGTAACTGTACATAAATTACATATAGCATATTTTATAGTAGATTACTACTACTGATTCTGATGGTGAGTATGGATTTCGATTGTGTATTTGCATTGTGTACTATGATAATGACTGTCATAAACTGTATTAGCTATGTATGCGTTATTAGGAGTTATTATAGCAAGATGACAATTAAATAAAAATTAAGGTAAATTAATTAGTTGTTTAAATGTAATATGCATACTTACTTAAATTTAAGAAGAAAAGTTATAAAAATTCAAGTTGAAAATGAAAAACTTACAAGTATAAAAAAACTATGTATATAAAAAACTGTTATTACTTATATACTTACCTACTTACGTGAAGGATCAAAAAAACGAAATTCGGGATTTCACGCGATTTTTACGGGAAGACAAAAAAAATTGAAAAATGCTAAAAATTGACAGACAATTTCCGCGCTTCTTTGTACGCTTATATTGACAGCGCAGTATTTTAACTCGAGAGTAATTAATGTTATATTCTGTTCTATATCTAAACATTTTTAATTAATACTTACTATGTGTCATATGTAAAGTATATTGAAATATATTTTATTCATTTCCGTTTTATAAACAAAAATCATTAATAATTAATCATTTAAATTACCAAATTATTCATGTCGCAAAAACAAGCAAGAGGGAAATTATTATGTAAAATTATGAAAAAAAATGAAATATATTGTGTAGTAGATGGATATACCTATAATAATTTTGAAAGTTATAAAAAAAATATGAAAGGAAATGATTCTGTGCCTTAACTGATGATGTAAACACAAAACACACACAAAAACTAAAATGACGAAGAAATTATTCAATACGAAAAAAATATTATTAATTACATAATATATGTAATACTTGGACGTTACATGTAATTAGAAAGGATCATGTACATACTAATTAAAATTAAGTGTATATTTTATCTGTAACAAGGTCGCCATATAATATATATAATTAATTAATTATATAAATGTGTATTTGTCGCAGTCTACCATTAATATCTATGTTTATATACTATTTTAAATGCATGTATTCAAATTCACTAAAATTCGAATAATGCTCTGAATGGAGTAAGATAAGATTGAATGATTGCAAAAGTTAAATATTTTTTTCAGAATATTTAACATAGATAATTAATTTGTGACTTTTTTTTTAAATCTGCCATTTTATTTGAATCTATATTACCTACTATGCCTTTTACGTATTTAAATATACTGCC
Source organism: Dicyrtomina minuta (assembly GCA_949802685.1). Taxonomy (NCBI): domain Eukaryota; kingdom Metazoa; phylum Arthropoda; class Collembola; order Symphypleona; family Dicyrtomidae; genus Dicyrtomina; species Dicyrtomina minuta. Next base: position 46,308,743 of record OX461808.1, on the reverse strand, counting down.
AATAATTATTTCCTGTGCGTAGCTGATTTGACTCTCATATCAGAATCAAATTTCTCCAATTTTAAACTGCCATTATTAAAAGTAGGTATATGACTTTGTATAGGTAAATATAAATTATATTCAACATTATTTATGATTCCAGTATTTTTTCCTTAACACTGAATTATAATGTTAAGAGGGTTCACTGGGTGCTATGTTCATGGATAGTTTTTACGTTGCTTATACTCTGCTACTTAGACGAACTCTGGACACGTGTTCTTTTTTTTGTTTTAAAACATTAAAACCTGAATCAACTGGATACCTTAGAGCTGCCATTTCTATGTATAGTAGTAATTTAGTACTTGAGAATTAATTTTATTATTAAAAATTAGACATGATTCTGCATTCTATTCTCCTGTAATATTTTACTGAATATTTTCAACACGTAAATGTTTCACGGTGCCGGTGCAATAATTTGAAGCAGTTTAATCTAGAATAACTTTGTAATTTTAATTATTGTTTACCTCCAATTAAAAGAGAAATAACAAGAATAATTTTATTAATAATCATTGTTATATTTACGTATATGAATTTTCACTTCCAAAGTATAGATGGTTGTATCGTATGTATAACTATATGATTATTTAGGTGTGTAAGTTGTCAATGACAGAATGTAATAAAATTAGTAACTAAATAATATATGCGTAATATTCTATAATAGTCTCCCTGTGAACTATATGAGTATTACCCGGGTTACTATACACTCTTAATTTACATATATATATTCTGTGTGACATATTTAGCGCAGATTGAATTGGCAGGGCGGAGCTGAATTTACATAGAACATTTTCATTCTTATAGTCAACTCTGCGCTTACATGTGTGTCCTTTAATAATGTGTGTTAACAATGTCACTTAATTACAGTAAAAATTAAAATATTACATCTATATAATATGAAAACGATAAGCTATATATAATCGTATATTTAAATGTATGAGAGCAATAAAATTACATTTTCTCTACCAATTGCCTTCACCTGAGCCTTTTATTCAGTATTCGTTGTTCCTGTGAAACTTGCATTGATGGGCTTGCGACCCGTTTTTTCAAAAATTCTTCATAGTATAATCTTATGAAAACATTTCGTCTGAGTAGAATCAAAATGACCCATATCCAACTTAAGCTAGAATTATAATGAGCTATCTCAAAAAAATACTAAAGTAGATTTGGGTAAGTAAATATTGTTAAATACGAGTTTTTGAAAAGTGAGAAATTTTCTATGTATTTACGTCTTTTTGAAAACTCAAAACGTTGTATTTACATATTTTTTGACAAGTTCAAAATGTTCTATTGCCACGTTTTTGACAAGTTCAAAATGTTCTATTGCCACGTTTTTGAAAAGTTCAAAATGTTATATTTACAAGTTTTTTGATGGTCATGATATTATGTTAATTTGTTTTGTAAATAGTGGATGTTGGTTTTAGCTAGAAATGGAGTTTGGTCATTTTGATTATTCACATACGATTTGTAATACTGTAATATATGCTACAAAGTATGAATATATCGTAGTCGCCATTCAGCATTTGGGAATATTTTCCGGACTAAATCAACAAAATACTTATGAAGCTGCGTCACCCTCTCGGTCACGCTATCATCATCAGGAGGAGGAGACATATTATGTTTCATGCGAATATTTACGTTCACAAATTTAACTGAAGGAACAGGTCCAAAATTACAATTTCTTAAAAATTCCAAGCCCTGAGTATTCTTCGAGTATTCCACTGTTGTCAAATCAAACTTAATTGATTTAATTTTTGGAAACGTGTCTTGCATCTTAAAATTAGTTCCATTACTATTATTAACCGATGGAAATATTTCCAAGCCACAAGAATCTTTCGGGCAAAGCAATAGTGTCTCAAGTTTTGGTAAGACTGATGGCCACCTAATTCCTTTGGCTATGTCTGTAGTGTAATTCCTTAAAGAAATCGAGCCTAGCGTGTCCCAACTGCATTCCAGAATTTTGTTAATCACTCTCACAAAGCAGAGCCTCAAGTTAGCATCCTCGGAAATGTAACCAATAATCCCACCAAAGTCTATGTGCAATTTTGTCAGTTTAACTGGGAGCAAATTTTGTGCTTGACGCTCAGCGGGTGAAATTGATGAAATGGCAGCCTCGACCATTCTGAAACGGTTAAAATCAAAGTTGTCGTTAGTGGGATCAGCGTCAATGTGAAATCCTCGGAGGAGATGCAAACGGTCCAAGGGTTTCACTAGGAAATGGAGCTGTGAACACCCGACATTGAGATGATGCAGATTCGGGGAGATTGAAATAATTTGGTCGAGCATTTGTCTTGAAGGCACTTCAAAATATAGAGAATTTAATGTATTATTAGTTTGTCTTTTAATAGGTTCCGGTTGACGACTACCGGTTCCTTCTTCCGCCGTTATGTTTAGATTAGCAGTTAAAGAAAGGGTGCGGAGATTGACGGCTTGGGCACTGAGAAGATTTTCTATCTGCTTCATCAAGACCGATTCAGTCTGAATTCGAGATGAAGCAGAAAAGTCCAAAATTAAATTTCGAATATGCAGGCCGTATGCACTAAGAAAACTCTGTAATTGTGGGTTGCTTAGGGAACCTGTTTGGAAAATCAGGTTACTACAAGGGAAGGTATCCATACCGAAAGTTCCCGCCTTTGTGTAAGTTTTTCTAATGAACCGTGTGAGATCTTGTAAGATCATTGGGCGCATATGTGTATCAATCGTATTATTGTGAGGCTGCCGTTTAATATAGGAGACATATTTTGGACTGTATTTAAATTCTAAACAGGTCCCTTTCCGTTTGATAATTTTCGTGGACACGGATCTCCATTTGTGGGAGACAAGTCGACAGTTGAACAAGGAACTGCTCTCAAGTGAGCCTAGTATTTGCTCGAATACCTTAATACACACACAAAAAATCACTTTATGAAAAGAAATATCATTAAAATCAAATGGAAAATAGAACAAATCTCCGAAAATCCAACGCTCAAATTCAATAGTTTGATTTAACGCTAATTAAATTAAATTATCATGCATCTTGAAAATACGCAGGGATAATGTGGTCAGCGCAAGCATCCTGCGCTGCCTGAATTTTCCAAAATGCAATTTTTTCAATGCAACATTTTGCACTGTTTCAAAATATGTAAATAAAACATTTTGACTTTTCAAAAACATGCAAAAACATAAAATTATTTGCACATTTAAAAACAAATGAATTAAAATATTTACCACTTTTTAAAAAACGTAAATATAACATTCTGCACTTTTCAGAATCAAGTAAATAGAACATTTTAAACTTTTCTAAAACAAGTAAATACAACATTTTGGTTCACTAAAAAAACCTCCAATAAAATTAAAATAGTGGTTTTTGTATGAAATCCAACTGCGCTGCCTAAAAGAAATTCTTTTGTCCGGCTTTGTAAATATAATTGTCGTAATGGACCATAAATGTATATTAGGGATTAACAGACCGGTCACGTATCTATATAGAAGTATGCCTAATGTGCTAAAATCTTAATAATAATTATTATTATATTGTAATTTATTGTAAATAAAATAATGGAAAAATTCTTACGAGGTCAATTGACAATGCCAATTCCATGGGAGAAACGTTGCCAATGCTTAGAGATCCCAATAATTCCAAGTCTTTTATTGTTGTATCTCCAATTATTCCACGTGGTCGTTTACCACCGTTTAATTCAGCGTTTTCGCCTTTCCACTGGGACTGGACAGACTCCTTTCGTTTCAAAGCTTCCCTTGTTCCTGACCGCAATGACCGAGACAGGGGAGAAGGAACTACCTGAAATTTAAAAATATAGAAAATTAGAAAATAATGAAATTTTTACACGCACTTTTTATTGATACTAACAATCAACTTTTTGAGATGAAATGAACTGCTGAATTTAGTGAGGTTTTTATTTTTATAATTAAATCAATAGCGGTATTCACGATTACGCTACAACAACGTCTGTTGGTGTAACTTGCTGTTTATGCTACAGCAAATTAGAAATAACGTGTTATAGCACGCTGTAGCAATTGTTCGTTGGTTGCCACGGATACTGAGTTCAACTAATGAATTTTATATTTTTACGCTTCGAATTTGAAATAAAAAGTATGCATTATGTACACCGTAAAACTCCAAATAAAAGCTTGGTCTCCACTAGAGTTCGGGTCTCAAATAGAGGTCAGGTCTCAAAAAAGGTTGGGTCTCAAGTCGAGGCCAGGTCACAGGTGTCTCTAATAGAGGCCAGGTCTTAAATAGAACCCGGGTCTCAACAGCAAGTAGCACCAACAGACGTTGTAGCGTAATCGTGAATACCGCTAATGTAACATTTGTTACATCAGTTCAAATCTATATGCATCATTTATTTTCGTGTGCGCCTACTGATTAATTTTTGAAATACATTTATTATAATTACATTAGCAAGCATAATTGACGTATAACAAACTTGTGAAACGTATACTGAGTCCTTCGGGCTATCCTCAATGGAGGACCGTGACTAGTTTATTTATTTTAATAAAGTTAAAGTCTTTCTCTCTAGTGAGTGTATGTTTGAATATTATAAATTTACAATATTACATATCGTCGGTGAAGAACCAAAATGACCCATATCCATTTTTAGCTAAACACAATATCAACTATCTACAAAAATATTGTAATATGTCTTAAATGCATTTAAATATAACATTTTACACCCTTTCAAAAACATGGAATTATAACATTTTGCACCTTTTTAAAAACGTGTAATTAGAACATTTTGCACCTTTTCGAAACATGGAATTATAACATTTTGCAGCATTTTAAAAACATGGAATTAGAACATTTTGCACCATTTTAAAAACATGGAATTTGTACATTTTGTACCTTTTCAAAAACATGTAAATAGGGCATTTTACGCTTTTCAAAAACTCGTAATAATTAACATTTTACGCGTGTTTCTCCTTTTGTTTTATGACATAGCTCATTTTGATTCCAGCTTAAATTGGATATGGGTCATTTTGGTTCTTCACAGACGATATTTTCAATTAAGTAACTCACCTTTTTAATCTTGGAGGAATTTTTACGTACAGCCAAAACTTTCATCTCTCTCTCATTCCAATGGTTTTCCATGGTACTTTTACTTTTAACTTATACACGAGTATGCTTTACGCTTCGCAATGCTTTGCAGATTATTAATCGAAATTATTGTGTACACTAATTGTTAGCCTTAAAATTCCGAAATTTTTAGTAACACTTAGGTTGATGTAATTGATTTCGGATTGTTGGATTTGACTGGAAAACAATGTAATATTGAATATTTTATAACAAGATTTGCAACTGCGGTATATTTCAACTTGATTTTGAGGCAATGAATTAAATTATAAAGGAGACAGATATATGACGGTGACTACAACAACATATGACTAAAACTATTCGGTGGATAAAATAAATTACCAAACCCAAAGGCCCAAAGACCCAAACCACTATACATTACAACTCACCCTTTGAATATTTGTTAGTTAGTTGGACTGCATACTTATTTTAAAGACTTCTATGGAAAAGGATTAGTCCGATTTCTGTGAAATAAAAGGACCCCTTCAATTTCCCTCACTGTTAAAATGTCCCACGATCGCAGGATCATCCTATACATAGCACAGTACTTAGAATTTGGCATTCTTTTAATCTTTCTTCGTGCTATATTGTAAAGTAATGTAAAGTATAATCTCAACAACAACGGTAAAGTATTTTTTGTATTTTAAATTCTACGAAAAAGGGAATATTTTAAAATTGATTTTTAACTCCATTTTACTCATATTTTTACCTGATATTCGTTGGTATTAATGGGGTGAAAAAATTTCTGTAAAAAACCGAATGAATAGTAAATTTTTCAGGTGGTAAGAGCTAATAGAAAAACGGCATACATTAATATTAACAATTTAATGAATTAAAGATATTAATATGGCATCGATGGCATGTTTTCCTAAATTTGAAATATCAGTAAAGGCCCCTTAGCTTTTAATACCTTTTAATAGTATTGAACTACTTGCTACCCCTGCTACCTGCCTATACCTGCTGTCGGCCTACCCCATATATAATATATTTAAATCAGAGCTATTTTATTTCTTTTAAACAGTGCTCAGATTTCCAAGAAGTGTAATACTATGGATTATGGATTATGGATAGTGGCGGGCCCTGGCATGCATACCATTATTTAAATGTATTTTTAGAGATATTCTTATTATCCATTTTGTTTTGTATTTCCGCCAAAATTAGATGTTACTCATTTTTGTTAGTCATAAGTACGCAAAGCCCTCCATCCAAAATCATTGATACTCTTAATATGACAAGTATTTTTTTAACATTATTTATATCTCTCATTTAAAGTCTGTTACTTCTGTCCTTTAAAGAATTCCAAATTTTCCATCCACTAAAAATTTAATTTTTTAAGATTGACCTTTCATTTGCTTTCAATGCTTGTGAATTTTTGAAGGTAAGAAAGGACCGAGTTATTTGAATTTAATCAATATTTTTAAAAAATCAATTAGCCGTACCCAACTAACAATACTAATTAATTACTGAATTATTGAATTTGATTCCAGTACTTTTAAATGGGGGTGATATTTTTAGAGCACATGGGGGGACCTTCCCTCTTTGTATGCAAAACTTGTAGTGCTCCTATCACCAATTTAAAGTCTTTACTTAAAACTATGTTCTTCCACGAGGGCATGTACTATGTTTTTAAAGTTGCAGTGAATTTGGTTTTCGGGTAATAATTTAATCTTTAAATAATAGCATAATCATAATAGCATAATACATAGTCGTAATCAATTTTCGACTGTATTTTTTAAAATTAATTTTAATTGATCAGTACAATATAATGCATATGACATTGTTGGAATATCAAAAATCAAATGCACGAATAATAAAATAATTAAAGTTTAAATTATAGGTACGAAGTAATTAATATTTTATTTTTGTAATAAATTTATTATAGCCCAACAACAGCCCCAGAAAGAGGAATTCTCCCAACTGACAGTTGGACACGACCCGCGTTTTGCAAGAAATGTAATACGAAGCTCGGATGGCGGTATGAACTTATCCCGTCTCAAACTGATCACATCAAGGAAGGACACATAGCGATTCCATCGACTTTATTGGAAGCTAAAACTGAAAAGGTCAAGGGTGAAGATGACGAGGCGTATTCTGATGATTATCTGTACTTCTAATTGAGAGGACATGAATTCGGACGGAGGCAAACAAAATTGTTTTAAATAAAGAAAATATTCCACAGGGGAAAAAGGCTTTCAAAATTTAGCGAATATTCTGGTGCTGTGTACTAATTTAATTATGCATATTTAATTTTGGTTCTTCGAAAAATTTGCAGTTTTTTATTGATTTTGTCCTTTAGTCTTTCATTCTTGATGTTCAAACTTGCAAATTAAAAAAATTAGCATATTGTTTTGTATAATTTATAGATTTTTAAGCCGCGAGTGCCTATAGTGCCTACATAAGCGCGCAAGTACATATATGTTGAAAAATGGAATAATAAAATAAAGCTATCTACGTTATCCGGATCATATTCAGCGATCTATCATACGAAAAAAAACATGGACAATTCCGCCACAAACTATAAATGGAAAAATAAATATTTACAAATAAGAAATTACTTGAAGAAAGTAATTTTATTGCATAGTACTAAAAGTGTCAATATGAGTTGAAGTAAACTGCGTGACATTTGAGATAACCACTGATCTCCGCATTTTTTACACAAATTTTATCAAAATGGTCCAACCGAGAGTTATACATTTACGTAAGTAATGCGCTATAAGTCTTAAATCTCTCAGCCCCAACACCAGCTGCCATTTCTATAAGCTATAAATTAGTTGTATTATGTCTAATTAGATATAATTATGTTTTACTTCTCACACAACTACAGCTACAACATCTCACTATATTATTAGAGTAGTATACAGATATTTTGAAAAACTCAAAATCTAGAAATGGAAGCATATTAAAAAATACTTATATGGGCAAGCCATACTGTTTTCTTGCTGTATGGGTTTGGGTTCAGGGGTTATGCTATCAGTCAACATTAAAAAAACCTATAACTACACATTACACTGGCTAAAATAGCTTAGGAAATTGCAGTCTTGATTTGTTTCCTGATTGTAGTATAATGTGAGGAACGTATGAATTTGCAAGAATTATGTATAGCACATTAATTAATTCATAAATAATAGTCAAGTTTTCTGTTTCACTGGTGGAAGTCGGAACAATTCTCATTCTGAACACGACGCAATAAAAATTAAACCAAGCATATTAAAGATACAGATACAAATTACAAACTTTCGAATTAACTAAACAAATTAAACTAATATTGCCAATTAGTACCACCAACTATGTCAAGCAGCAAACTAACATCAGTTCAGATACCCGCTTCGTTGGATGGGTTTACTTATTTTGTGAAGCGATACTCAAGTGCTTTGGAAAAGAATCCGATTGTCGTTAAATCTTTGACAAGGTAATAAATCTAATAATAAAATTACCACATTTAAAATTTAAATTCAACTACATACTTACGCTCATTATCGCAACTCAAGAAGTAAAATTAAACATCTCCAATTTTCAACAATAGCAAAATTACCAATCTCCAGTTCACTGTAAAAGTAAGATTGCCTATCTCCATCTTTAAATGTATTTATGTAATTGTGATTGAATATTTTTCTGCAAAATAAGCAAGTAGTTATTTCTTATTACTCATGACGCTGAAAAGCCAAATTATGCACTATATTTAAGTACAATACATGGAGATCGGCAATTTTCCCATTAGTGAGAGAATTCAAGATCGACGATTTTGCATCTTCAGTAGCGATATCCTATAAATTTCATTCCGTATTTTACACGTGTGTGAATTATCGAAATAATTTCATGATTTCTTGAATACAGTGGTTTGATGGCCACACTTGGCAATATCATTGGACAAAGGCTCCAGGCACGGAATTCAAAACAAAGCCCCAGCCCAATAATAATAACAGGTGAAGAGGATGACGACGATGAGACTAGTAAATGGATCATTGGAAAATTGCTGAATTGGAGAACAGTGGCTTCGTACTTACTTTACGGAACTTTTATTAATGGCCCCATCTCCCACTTCTATTTAAACCTGTTAGAGAGATACGGCCCAAAAAATAGTTTGGCTAAATTGATGTTTGATCGACTCATTTATGGTCCCGTTTTCCTCTATTTCACACTATATCTCCTGTCTCTTTTTCAGGTAGTTAAAATCTGACAAAAATCAAAATTTGCCAATGGCGTACATAATATTATGGTAGCATAGAAATTTTGACAGTCAAATTTGCATGCGTGAACTGTGGGTAATTGTAATTATATAGGGATTTAGTCACAAGGATACCGTACAGAAAATCCGGAAAATGTACTGGGGAGCATTAAAAGGAAATTTGAAAATTTGGGTTATCTGTCAATACATCAACTTTAACTTTGTTCCATTACAAGTGAGCCTTTTTTTTTAATTATTGGAAAAATAGAATTTGAAATAAATTTTATTTTTAAACCTATAAGATACATATTGATATTGATTTCATTGAATTTTTTCTTTTTTTTTCTGTATTTTTGTACACAGTATCGAACTTTGGTGGCTTGCTTAATTGCTCTCGTTTGGAATATTTACTTGAGCGGACGACTTCAGAAGGCTTGAAGTTTCTTATGTTTTATTACTATTTTTCGCTATATTTATGTAATAATAATATTCTGAGTTAAATACTTCCTATAATAAATGGCTAATTATTTTCGTTTAAAATAACTATAATTTTATTTTTGTAGGATTAATAAACGGTGAAAATATGTATCGTATTCAATTAATTGTATCATTAATTTATTGTTTTATATTTTATTATTCTCTCTTATTATTAGTGTTTTGAGCAAAAATAGTACCATGCTTAAAAATACAAATATATGACTTTAAGGATTGCATAATAATTTGGTCGATTTAATTTTGTTTGTTTGTTAAAATGCATTGCTATTTTAAACTGAGAAAAATCACAAAGTTGCATAGCTTCTATTTCCTTGCCCAGCCACAACTGCGAGAAACAGCATCCTTCCATTGCGAATACCGTCTCTCCCGTTCTGTAATACAGAAATCAGGCAATGCCACATTATTTTATTATTATCCTCCTATTTCGAAATATGACGTTCTGAAAATAGATTAGGGTTAGCCCATAATCTATGTCATCGAAATATATCCCGATTTCTAGAGCCCTATATGACCCCTTGTCACCTTCATAGCTTTTCCGCAAATGGGTATCTTTAACATGGGATCCGTATGTCATCAATATCCAAGTCGATCACTTGATCCTACCCGTGACGTCATTTATGAACAACCCTTAATGTTTTGTTTACTAGAACTTCGCATTGTACGGACGGGGTTTACCTTGACTATCCATCGATGGCGTAAAAGTTTCACATGGAATGACGCTTGTTGAAGACTCTGAAAGAATATTCCAAACATCGATGCCTTCAGCGGAGCCAGCAGCCATTGCCGCCCCGAGTCCAGTTGCTTCCGACATTGAAGGTCGCAGTGTATTGATCCCAAGTAGATCTGCTTGAAGTTGCATAAATCGTGTATTGGCTGTCATCCCACCATCCACTTGTAAGGAATTTAAGGGGAAACCACATTCTTGGTTCATTGCTTCTAAAAGATCTTTGACTTGAAAAGCTGTTGCTTCAAATGAAGCTTTAGCAATGTGGGCTTTTGTAGAGTGCTCCGTTAGACCGCATATCATTCTAGAAAGATGCATTTAAATTGATAATTCAATATTAAAATTTGCAGAAATGTGTTTGCAATATCGAATATCCGCTGTAATTGAACTTTTAACGAAAACGTCAAAGGTGTAACCACGCTGCACTGGTGACCGTTTTTAAAAAAACAAATCTCAACAATTAAAAAAGGGTATTTACACGAGAAAATTTACATTTTAAGATTTTTTAAAAATAATTTGAGATATTATGCCAAATTAGTGACGGATGAGTGTGAACACATCCATATGAGGCATAATATAAAAAAATCACCCTCGAGCGTCGGATCTCCAATGGGGAGCAAATAAGCCAGAAAATGCTGGAACAAAATAGACTCCTTCCGAGTCCTTAACCGATGCTGCTAGAGCTTCTAGTTCTTCATAACTTGAGGCAATTCCTAAATTATCCCGTAACCAGCGCATAGCAGCCCCTGCAATCCCTGCAGAACCCTCCAATGCATAGATTGTAGGACTTTTGGGGCCTAATTTGTATGCTACTGTTGTCAGAAGGCCATGTGATGTGTTTACAATCTACAAAAGTGAATCGAAAATTAATATTTATGAAAACACAAATGATAAAATTAACTTGAATTTTAACTATAATTTTTTTCTACATAATATGGAATTGTGAATTTTTAAAATATTCTTAGTCTTTACTGTTTCTCCTGTATTAAATAGTAAAAAGCACCCCGTCCCAAATGTACATTTTGCCCGACCTGGTTGGAAACACTTGTGACCCACCAATGCTGCTTGTTGGTCTCCCATGCACTAAAAGGAGAGCATAATATTTTATATTTTAATTAGAAGCTGAAATAATTTATTGCAATAGTCGTCCTTTAAGTTCTGGTACATTTATGAAAAGATTTTAATATCGTTTGCTAAAAGGTAATTATTTAAATATTTAACTTACACTTGCTATCGGTATGCCGTCTAACTGTGTCCCTGAAACATATCCATAAATTTCTGATGAAGTTCGAATCTTAGGAAGTAAATTTTCCGGAATCTTAAAGTAGCTACAATAAAATCCAAAAAGAATTTATAAAATCCACATTATTTTGAAGCATAGCCTACCAACTTAGGCTATGGGTTAAGTAATATTTTATCTAGGAATCAAATTGAAATCAGCTTAAAAAATTATTGAATAATTTCTATTTTTTGTATCTCATGTATGCGATTCTACTCACGAACACAGAAAAGGATCCCAATTCAAAGTGTGGATATTCATGAGCAACGTTCTGCACGCGTTTGTGACGTCTGTCATATGAATCCCACCTGTTTTCCCTCCAGTTAAATTCTAAAAATATCAAAAAAAATATAGTACACAAATTATCCATGATTTCCTTGTATATTTCTTCAAGTTTTAATTTAACTGAATATTCACCAAAAACATTTTGATTTGGAAAATTTCTAAATCACTAACCCAAATAAGCCAAGAGTCCACAGTTCCAAAGAGACACTCATCCTTCGCAACAGCATTTCGAACAGCCTCAACATTTTCCAGTAACCATTTGATTTTAAGGGCACTGAAGTAGTTATTTAACCTTAGCCCACTAATTTCTTTCAGTTTTTGTACGTCATGGTCAGAATTGGGGTTTGATAGGATGTCCTCAACAATGCCAGTAGTCCGGGTGTCAAGCCATACTTTTTAAAGAAATAAATTATGTGTAAATAAAAGTTTTGTCAAATGAAATGAAATTTTACATAGCAGTAACTAAATTATTCTGCCCTACCTACCAATCGTGTTGTAGAGTGGTTCGCCAGTTATTTTATTCCAGACAACAACCGTCTCTCTCTGATTAGCCAAACCAATAGCTTTAATATCCTGGGGATTCAATCCAAGAACTTTCATTTTTTCAACTGCTTTTTCGATGCATAGCAAAGTAGAATTTAATAAATCTCGAGGATTTTGTTCGACCCACCCTTCTTTTGGATATAGTCTCTCCACTTCAATCTGATGATGAACCAACGGCTTAGCATTGTTGGCTTCAAAAATCTAAAACAGTCATTTCCAATAAATTAAGCGTGTACTTCAAAGCCATACATATTCAAAAGATGTAAATTTGAGTAGTCCATTAATAAATTAATTATGAATTTAAAACGAATACAAGTCGGATGTATATTATAAGTACTTTATTAGGCGCGAGGCGCTGCAAAATTGTAAATCACTGTTAAATGTGTAACTTACAATAAATCGACTACTACTTGTTCCTTGGTCAATGGCGCCAATTAAATTTCTTCTCGCCGGGCTTGAATTTGTCATTTTATTGAAGATTGTAAAAAACGGGTAATACTGATTTTGGATTTCGAGTTTTCAGTAACAACCTCTTGAAAAGTATTCTTTATTTTAATTCCCTTAATAACACCTCTCCTTCTAGGTTAAAAAATTCAAAAATATCAGTAACAATCAATGTAATATTTAATACAGTACAAACATAGGAAACTGCTTTACAAAAGAAATCATGATTGGGTTAATTAATTATAACTGACTGCTTCACCACTCACCTTTAATTGTCTCACAAACAAAAATCGCAAAATGTAATATCACACTTAACACGCTATGGAAGAATTTGTTAAAAGTCCGTAGTATAGTCAATAGGTTAAAGGACAATTTTAAATTTAGAAATAATCCTATATGTTGAAGTACTACAGTTAGTCAAGTGGCGAGGTGTTTACTATCTTGTAGGTGTGTCATCAATCACAAAAGTAACAGTGACGAGCTATTCGCTTTATTTCATTAAAGCTCATATACATACCATCAGCTTTAAGTAAAGAATTTAAATTGGTTTTCTAATAACTGGAGTGTCACGTGTGCGTGTAGAGTCAGTTAGCCAGTGGTTGAAGGATAATATGCATTATGTATGACGTTAGTTGTTACTTGAAATAGAAATAAAGCCAAGAAGCCAATTATAAAGATAAAAAGCATACGAACATTGAATGTGTTCTATGTACATTGTATTGATTGAATATGGACGATCGTAATCAATATTTATGTATTCAATAAGTATCTTATTGATATATCCATCGGCCTCGATTCGGGATTCAGGTATTATTGCGTTGTTGTTGTTAGGCGTGAGTGGAATTAAATCTCGTGTAATGGTGAAGGGGATACAGTCTTGAGAATAATTTATCTTTATCTCATTTAGCCCAATCCACCTCCTGCCGAATAACTTTCCAGTTAAAAAGCCAGGCTTATGCTTTAATAGCGATAAGAAATTTTAAAAGGGACACATAATCGTAATCGTATTTACTGTTATCTAATAAGGATAGTACGATAGAAAATATTGAGTTTAACGATAAGAACCTGAATAGTTATGTTGGACACACCCGCTGACTAGTTCGAGAGTTCCTGTAAGAAGGCACGATAACTTTTATCAACAAGCAAATAACTAATAATGCCCTTCAACTTCAATTTTTTTGATATAATTTTATTATTTTCATTTGATTGAATATTGCATTTCACTCTCCACTTCAAATAAGAACCAGTGAATAGTGTAGCTTATAGGTGAAGCCAGCGGTCTATTTCATCTAAATGACTCCCAGAACACTGATTGCACATTCTGTACAAGTATCATGCATTAAGTATGTAGCTACTTTTAAATTCAGAGGTAAACACTTTTGAGCATGAATGATAAGCAGGTTAATAAATAGCAAATACAAAAGAGCATTAAAAAACAAATGGAATGATCAAGGTCGTTTCCTCAACGTCAGAAGCTGATCCAGCCAGACATATAGCTTCTCCCTTGCAGTTGCAAATGAATGCTACGCAGAAAATTGAAAAAAGAATTGCTAATGTTAAAAAGTTACCCTCCTCTTGATCTGTGACTGGTCAGTGCATATAGATAGAGATTATTATTATTTATTTATAGCATTGATCAAGATTCAAGAATGTAAAATTATTTACTACCTACAGGTATGTATATTTAAAAAAAATTACCGGTGCTAACTATGTTAATGTTGTTTGTCAAAAGAACTACGCGATTTCCATTATGCCTTTAATTTTTAATAAGCCATGATTCCTCCATTGTTTGAATCTATGTTTGTGATAACAGTTTTTTATTTAAAATGGATGTCACGATGCTTAATGACGTACATATTGGCAAGTTATTTTCAGTAGTGTTTTCAGTGTTCTTGGAACCCGTTAACTTAAGCTGGAACTGAAAGCTTTTTTTTTGTTAGTTTTCTCATCAGCAACCTGTCGGCGTCCATCGACCAACATCCAAAGGAAAAAAAATTCAAAATAGAATCAAACTGTCAATTTGTCTAGTACAATGAATGAAGGCTTCTTTTACATCGAATTAAGCAATACTGTATTTTGACATTTAAATCCCCGTAATGGAAATCCCTCAGAAAAGATTTGACAGATGCGTAAACAAGTAGGCCGATCATACAAAATGGTATCAATTATTGATGCTCCTACACGTGTTTTACCAAGCTTTAGACTACCCAGCGTCCTGCTCCAGCGAAGTATTGTAGTCGTCATACATTTCATAATGTGACAACTTCCCGAACAAAAATAATGTGTCGCGAATTTTTATCTTTCACCATGCGAACTCAGCATGTACTTACAAGCAAACCACTTACATGGGAACCTACCTTGCTTGAACACATGGATTCAAATGAATTCTATCATAACGTCTTCTACTGTGACTAGTAACTACTGCTAATATAGTCGTTCGGTTGCAAAATCGCTTATCTCCATTTTATTCGAATTTGAAATTTCAAAATTTTCTCGAAATAAAAAGTCAAGAAAATTCAGTGGGAATAACAGTGGAAAATTTTAGTGAGGACAGGGTCCCCCCTTCTATACTTTCGTAAAAACGAAAAAATTATAACTTCCAGTAAATGTAGTGTTTAATAATGCTTGCTAATAATTACCCTCGTTTTGCAACGGAACATAACGAAAAAGCTTAACCTTCAATAGGGCCGTCCATAAATAATGTCATAGAAACTTTCCAATTTTAGGACATCATATGTGGAATGATGTATAGATCATATATATCGGATAATATATATATGGAAACTGCAATTGGTTCTAACGACATGATTTTAAAAAAATTAAAATTCACTAAATACATCATGTTACCAAACTGTTCTAACTACATGATTTCAAACTCAAATTTTTCTAACTGCATAGTTTTAAGTTGCAAACTAATCTAACCGCATTGTTTTAAGTTACCAAGTAATCTATCTACATGATTTAAAAATATACAAAACGTTTTAACTACATTGTTTAAAATTGCAAACTAATTTAACTACATAATTTTAGAAATTCAAAATATTCTGAATACTTGATTTAAAAACAGAATTTGCTCTAACTGCATGGTTTTAGCAAGTTCAAAATGTTGTAACTACTTGATTTAAAAACGCAATTTGCTCTAACTACATGGCTTTAGAAAGTTCAAAATGTTCTAATTACATGGTTTGGAGTGGCAAAATGTTTTAATTGCATGTATAAAAGATTTTTAAATGTTCTAATCACAAAATATTGAAATTGCAAAGTGCTCTAAATACAAAGTTTGAGAAGTGCAAAAGCTATAACTACATGTAATATTCAAAAGCACGTAATTAAAACATTTTGCACTGTTCAACAATATGTATTTATATTAGTTTACAACTGCACAAGTATGAACCATGTAGTAAGATCATTTTGCACTTTTTAAAATCATGTAGTTAGATAGGTTTGCAACTCAAAGCCA